>JAESVK010063371.1:0-14633 GCA_017140935.1 Hamamelis virginiana
AGGTTGCACGTGCGATGGCGGCCCGGACACGAAGTAGCAACCGAGTTGGTGCGGGTGGAGGGACCGGCGCTAATGGCGAAGAAATCGCCGACTCAGCACATGGTAGCGCCCATCAGGCTATCATTAATGAAATCATGGCGACGCTTACTCCCACTATCGCCTCCATGATGCAAGAGACTCAGGAAAAAATGCTACAGATTCTACGATCGCACACCGCGCTCCCCGAATCTAACGCTCCTCAGCTCCACGGGGGCGCGGATGCCACCAGAGGAGAAGGAGGAGCCTCACGACCAAGAGAAGGGGCTGGCTTAGCCGCGGAACTTCCACCTGCTACAGAGGCGACCCCGCCACCAGCTAGTACTTTTATTACAAGGGAGGATCTCGAAAGGCTCTTGCAGCAAGAGCGTGCCAGGTTCTCTCGGCCCTTACCACCGATACCTGATTGCGATCTAAGCCCTCCGTACCCCCTCGAGCTCGCTGGCGCACCTTACCCTGTAGGGTACGTGCCGCCCCTGAAATTCCCTATGTTTAATGGAAAGAAAGGGAATGCCAGGGAACATGTGGTGCGTTTCCTAGACGCCCTAGGAGCCTACCGATCGAATGAGGGTTTAAGGCTTAGGGAATTTTCAAAATCTTTGACAGAGGGCGCCTACACTTGGTATTCGAACCTCGCACCAGAATTAATGCCCACCTGGGACGTCATGGTCGGCACCTTCTACAAAAAATTCTTCTGGGTTGACGAACGTGTAACTGCGATCACGCTCAGCCAAGAACGCTAGAACCAAGGCGAGGACTTGGTCGAATACGTCAAAAGATTCCGGGAAAGGGCGATGGAATGCTATGACTCCATCGCAGAGGAAGGATTGGTAAGCCTCTGTGTGGCCGGGATGAACATGGCCTATAGGGTGTACCTGGAGAACCTGCCTCTCCCTTCCTTTTCCAAATTGTACGAGGCAGCACGAAGAACCAGCAAAAGCGTGCCTCCTCCTGCTCAAAAATTTGAATGGAAGAGAGAAAAGAGACCAGCCGCTGCCGAGGTCGCAGCCGCAGAACCGCAGAAAAGGGTTAAAGGGGGAAGAGGGCAGAGGAAAGAACCCGTCGACCTACCCCCTTTTCCTTGTGGGGCAAGGGAGGTCTTCCATCTCTTGGAACAGTGGGTGAAAGATGGGGCGATCTCGCTGCCCTCGGTCGAAGTCGAACCCACAGCTCATGACCGAGCTCACCCCAATTTTTGCGCATTTCACCAACATAAGCGGCACCCAACAATGGACTGTTGGGCCCTGAGGAGAATATTTGAAAGAAAAATGAAGGCAGGAGAGCTCGAAGTAATGGCCCCAGCGGCAGACGTGAACCATGTCCCCTTCCCAGTCCACACCAGCGCGGGAGGTCAAACTCATATGGCCTCTCACACAGACGAAGCACAAGAAGAAGACGGGGTCGATCCACTAGGAGAGTATGATGGGATCGCCGCATCCTTGCAACAGACCCCTAAATTTAAGCGCTTCTATGACCAGTTAGGTTTCAGCGAGGTGGCCAGATTCGAAGCCTCCAGAGCTCTTGCCAGGGTCGCGCACGAGCAGCACGAGGCGGCATTCGCCGAAGGGGGGTCGATCAGGCGGAAGATTAAGCTCAATGAAACCTCAGTCACCTTCTCCGATGAAGATATTGAGATGCCGTACCTCAATCACAACAGGCCTCTGTTTTTGACGGCCTTTGTTAACGGGGTCGAATTGAAACGCGCGTTCATCGACACAGGGTCATCCATAAATATTACGTCGATCCATACGTTGGAGAAAGCGGGGATATCCGCCGACAGGATTGTAAGAGTACCAATGAATGTACTCGGGTTCGCAGCAGCCCATCACAAAACCATGGGGTATATTGATCTCGATCTGCAAGTCGGCCCGATGAGGGGAAGCTCGCGCTTTCAAGTTATCGATGTTGACACGAACTATCACATCCTTCTGGGGCGACCTTGGTTGCACAAGTATCGGGTGGTGCCTTCGACCTTTCACCAATGTGTAAAATGCCGATGGAAAGGCGGGGTTGTCAGAATCCCTGCCTCGACCTCCCCATTCGAGCCTGAAGAAGCGCACCTGGCTGATGCAGAAAGATATGACGAGTTGTCCCCTGAGGGAGAATCGATCATCCCCCCACCCAGGTCCCTCAGATTACCGAAATGGGGCGAGGAGAACCAAAGAGGTCGAACAGAAAAGGAGAAGGTATGGGCCGAAAAAGGGAGTGCTGTCAAGAGGGTGCAGCTACCATGTGGCCGCATCATCTACCGTTTATGACGGTACGCAGGGGCGGCCTCGCCCAAAGCTGGGTCTCGCCCCAGCTATGCCGACCAAGAGGAAGTCGACCCATCGTCCAACCACAATCATTTACCTATCGCGCCCGAATGTTTTCAAGACGCGCCCAAACCCCAAGAAGAGGAGTTAGAAAAAATCGACCTATCAGACGGGAAAAGCAATCCTAAGCCGGTCTTCCTAAGCAGCAATCTCTCCCCAGAAAAGAAAGGTGAATTTTTGTCTCTCTTGAGGGATTTTCAGGATGTTTTCGCGTGAGAATACTCTGCGATGCCTGGCTTAGACCCAAAGGTCGTTTCCCACAAGTTGGAAGTATCAAGGTCGTCACGACCTATCAAACAACCACCAAGAGTCTTTCGCCCGGAGCTGGAGACTCAAATCAAATCTGAGATCGAAAAGCTGCTCGAGGCAGGTTTCATCAAGCCGATCCAACATCCCACCTGGCTAGCAAATGTGGTCCCGGTCAAAAAGAAGAACGGGCAGATCCGTTGCTGTGTCGACTTTCGCGACCTCAACAAAGCTTGCCCCAAAGACGATTTCCCCTTGCCGAATGTAGACACCCTTATAGATGCGACTGAAGGGCACGAGATGTTCTCGTTCATGGATGGGTTTAGCGGATATAACCAAATTCGCATGGACGAAAACGATGCGACCTTGACAGCCTTCAGGACGCCCATGGGAAACTTCTACTATGTCGTCACGCCGTTCGGTCTTAAGAACGCAGGCGCGACCTATCAAAGGGCAATGACTGCGATCTTCCACGACATGATGCATGACATTTTGGAGGACTATGTTGACGATATAGTTGTGAAATCAAAACTTGAAAAGGATCACATGGCCGACCTAAGGAGGGTATTTGAAAGATGCAGGAAATACAACCTAAAGATGAATCCGTTGAAGTGCGCCTTCGGTGTATCAGCGGGCAAGTTCTTGGGATTTCTAGTGCACAGGCACGGGATTGATGTCGACCCATCGAAGGCAAGAGCGATAAAAGAAATGCGCCCTCCCACTTCACAGAAGCAATTGAAAAGCTTCCTAGGAAAAGTCTCATATGTAAGACGGTTCGTCCCAGCCCTTGCAGAGACTATCGCCCCCTTCTCTCCACTATTGAAGAAGAAGGCATCATTTGTCTGGACGACCGAACATCAGAAAGCCTTCGACAAGATCAAGGAGGCCCTGAGCTCGACCTCGACAATGATCTCACCGCGACCCGGGATCCCCCTTATCATGTACTTGACATCCACCGAAAGATCAATAGGTGCGCTCCTGGCCCAGGAGATAGAGGGGCAAGAGCGACCAGTTTACTATGTCAGTCGCATCCTACGAGGGGCAGAGATGCGATACCCCAGGATCGAAAAACATTGCCTAGCCCTCGCGTTCGCATGCCAGAAATTCAGGCATTATCTCCTGGCCCATCCGCTGCAGATCGTCACCAGATGCGACCCCATCAGGTTCCTCCTCACGCGACCCGCTCTGTCAGGAAGAATGGTGAGATGGCTCCTCATGATGAGCGAATTCGAAATCTCATGTGTATCTCCGAAGGCAATCAAGAGCCAAGCGTTGGCAGACCTTCTAGCTTACTTCCCGATTCACGACCACGAGCCCATTATGGACGAGATCCCAGGAAGCATGGAAGAGGTAAGATCGACCTCCGGACAGGAATGGAAGATGAGCTTCGACGGTTCAGCAGGAAGAAATGAAGGTGGAGCTGGTATTGTGTTCACGACCCCTCAAGGCTCGACCCTTTCCTATTCCTACAAGCTCGCCTTTGGAGTGACCAACAATGAGGCCGAATATGAAGCCCTAATCCTAGGACTCTTGCTTGCGCGTGAAATGGGAGTAACTCGACTTTGTATCCTAGGAGACTCCAGCTTGGTTGTGAAGCAAACATCTGGAGAATACGCTGTTAAGGAAATTTCGTTGGCACCGTATAGAACCCTAGTTCAAAAACTTTTGGGAAAATTTGAGGAAGTGAGGGTCGAACATCATGCAAGGTCGAACAACAAACATGCCGACGCCCTCGCGACCTTGGCCTCGAAGGTCACTATGGGCGACAAGGAAGAACTAACTATCGAAATAAGGCAGCGCTCTCTCCCCTGCCCGGTATTGAACCTTGTCCCGGAAGATGGTCTGGAAGAAGATGACTGGCGAAGACAGGTCTTGGAAGAGCTTGTGCGAGCAAAGCTTGACGCCGCTGGATCGCAGGGTCTCGAAAAATACTACGACAGGGGCGGCGAGCTGTCCTTCAGGGGACCCGATGGCGTCCTTTCAAGATGCATTGGGCAGACCGCAGCTAATAAATTACTTGAGATCGCCCATGGACAGTATTGCGGTAAAAACGAAGTACCATTGTATAGAAGGATCCAAAGGCAAGGTTACTATTGGCCGACGATGGCAAAAGATGCGAGGGAAATCCAAGGTCGTTGCCCAGAATGTCACGGTAATCCTGATCCCTTCGAGGGAGGGACGGTCGAATTAGTAGAATGGCAACAACCCTACATCGACTTCTTGAAGGAGGGGACATTACCATCGGAGGCAAAAGATGCGATCTTGATCAAGAAGAAAGCTCCGAGGTACTTTCTAAAGGAAGGCGTGCTATATCGAAAAGGGTGGCATGGCATGCCCCTGAGGTGCATATCAGAAGGTGAGATACCTATAATCCTTAGAGAAGCCCACGAGGGCGACTGCGGCGAGCATCAAGGGGGCGCGAAATTGTTTCGACATCTGCTACACCTGGGTACTACTGGCCTACGATGGAGAGGGACGCCCAAGACTTTGCGAGAAGGTGCCGACCGTGCCAAACTCACGCTAATCGGATTAGAGCCCCTGCGGTCGACCTCCATAGCCTCAACACGCCTTGGCCTTTCCACACTTGGGCAATGGACCTTATTGGACCTATCTCGCCCTCAGGGCGTGGAAACATATGGATCCTAGCCGCGACCGAATGTTATACTAAGTGGGTCGAAGCTATCCCACTTAGAAGAGCAACTGGGGGTGCAGTCGCAAACTTCATCAAGGAAAACATTATCTGCAGGTTTGGAATCCCCAAAAGGATCCTATCAGACAACGGTACTCCATTCGTGAACAAGCAAGTCCGAGAGATGCTCGCAAAATACAAGGTCGACCATGTTAAATCAACGGCCTACTATCCTAAAGGAAACGGCCAGGCCGAAGCCACCAATAAAACATTGCTAAGAATCCTAAGTCGAATGGTGCATGAACTGCCGAGATCGTGGCATGACCAGTTGTCTTTGGCTCTTTGGGCGTACAGGACGTCGAAGAGAGGGGCAACTGGCGCGACCCCATTCTCCCTGGTATACGGGGCCGAAGCTGTGTTACCCGCCGAGATCGCGGTGCCCTCTGCAAGGCTTGCTCTTCGCAGCGAGGTCGACCCCGAGGATAGGTTGATCGACCTCGAGGGTCTCGAAGAGCGAAGGAACGATGCAAATACTCGTCTCCAAGTTTACCAAAGAAGGATCGCGCGTGCCTATGACAAGCTTGTGCGGCCAAGGACATTCGTGATAGGGGATCTAGTTTTGAAATCGACGGATCATGTAAGGAGAGGATTACCCGCACCACATAAGTTCGCCCCCAAATGGGAGGGACCTTATGTGGTACGGGAAGTCAATGGAAGTGGCTACTATCGACTCTCCAAACCTGACTCTGACGACCTCTTGCCCCCGATCAATGTGGTTTGGATTAAGTCCTACTACGCTTAGGTCGCATTTAATCTATTATGGCTGGGTCGCGCTTATTTTTGTAAAATGCTTGTTTTGTTTACTTCTAAATTACGATGAGATGTCGTTTTGTTGTGGCATCCATCGAGATTTGACAAGGATTCACATGCAAGAGACAAGGCGAGATAAAAAAAAATTTTTCATTTCATTCATGTGTCATGTTTACATTTTGGGGCCCGTTACAAGATACATGTATGCTTATATTAGCCTAGGCCCTATGATAGCATCTACATCGATCTTCTGTTGCTTCGCTTTCTTGCCCCGCGCCTTTGCTACCACCTCTAGCTCGGAGATCTTCGCCTTGATCTGTGCATCTTCCTCTGCGAGCTCCTTCAAGCGATCCTTATAGAGGATGATCTCGGCGCAAGCATGGGCGTACTCGATTACTGGGCGTACGCTGTCATAGCACGACCGCAGCCATTTGACGTCGTACCCAGCAAGCTCCAGATCGTCAAGGCCCGAGTTCAAGAATGACAGGTCGCGGTCGGTCAGGCTCGAAGGCGTGTTCGTTGTGAGCAAGCGGATGATGTTAACCAGCACTGATAAGTATGTGCTTCGAAGGAGAGGGTTCGCGAGCTTGCAACCTTTTCTGAAATCCCCATGCCTGGCAATCGCCCGACGAAGGATCGAGGCTTCTCGGGGAGAGATACCATACTCATCATCGATCTCGACCTCGTCTGGGGCGAGAGCGAGGCGATCCTTCGGATCTGGGGTTAGCTGCAGGGGGTCAATATGGAAGGAAGGTCGATCCGAGCTCGGAGTTCGCACTACATGAGAGAAGGAAACAACATGAGGCGCCGTATCCCCACCCAATAAAGACACAAAATATCTAAACGCGGCAGTACCTGGGGAATCTTGAAGACGGAGGGGAGGGTCGCTCTTTGACTTCCGCGACGCACTCTTCGCACTCTGGATGCCCGCAGGAGGAGTGTCATCTATCGAGATCAAGACCTTAGCGTCGGGTGACGCCTTCTTAGTTTCGGTCGAACCAGCAGGCGTGGTTGTCTTGACGGTCGTCACCCTCTCCACTAGATCTGCGAGGGCCGGGTCGCTTACATCCGCGGGGGCATGTTCGACTGGAATCTGTGAAGGAGGCAAGGTCACATGTTCTTCGGCTTTCTCCTTCTTGCCTCCCTCGGAACTGGATCCTTCCGACCCCGATTCCGTCGATCCATCTTCAGAGCTCCCCTCCGAGCTTGACCCCTCTGAGTTAGAGCTCGACCCCTCGATCGCCCTATGCCCGGGAACCTCGACCCGACCGGTCTCTGCCGTGGGCTCAGGGGCGATGACCTTGCCCTTACCTGCCCCAGGCTTGTGATGGGATAGTGCGACCTCGGGCTCTCCTTCGTCCTCTTCATCTTCATCTCTCAGGACGAGCCTCCGTGCGACACTGGTCGAAGGTGCTGGCTCCGACCTCCTAGCCTGAGGCAGGTCCGTCGCCTGGACGACCTGGGAGGAAACCTAAACAATCACCAGAGGACTTAATTCAAAACCAACCTATGTATGATGAATGAAAAACAAGAAATAAACGACTTCTGACTTACCTCCTTTCGGGCCTTCTTTGGATTGACGGGTTCGCCGTCAGTAGGAGGGGGTCGCTTCGAGGGAGGCAGAGGTTGGGCGGTGCTGTCCTCCCTCTCCTTCTGAGATTTCGCCCTTGTCTTTCTGGGGGATGGAGGTCGTGGAGGCTCAGACTCGGCCGGTTGGGCCACTGCCTTCGCCCTAACCTTAGGGACTAGTCTAAGGGAGACGTCCCCTTTGGTCACGATCCTGACTGGAGGGATCACTGGTGGGGATCGAACAAACTTCTTCAGTTCTTGAATGTTCCTGTTCCAGAACTTCACATGTTCCGGAGTGTATACGCCCTGGCGATCGGGGCCCGAAAAAATCACGACCGTAAGGTCCAAGAAATTGTTCGCACCCTCGGCCCGAGTGAACTTCGAGCACAACTCCTTGAAACCCAGTGTGGTCACATGCGCGGGAGGAACGCACTGATCAAAGCCAAACTGTCGCGATACTCTATAAGGGCTATAGAGCACCACCTTCTTCTCCTCTTCTAGCACGGCGGGGAGGTGGGTGTAGCACGCGGCCATAAGAATGTTGTAATAAAGCCCGTCGACCTCACCGCTTAGATCGACGGTAACAGGCTCCTTGGCAGAAAAGGCCGACCCCATATACCCCTTCAGCTCTGACACATAGAGGCGGGGTGTGAAACTGATCGCCGAGTCAATGAAGTCACGGATGTGCCCTCGAGGGCTAGACTTCGACCACCTCAACGCTCGACCGACCCCGTCCTTCTCCTTGAACTCTGTATAGGACGATGCGGAGGATGGTCGAGGAGCATACCCAGGAAACCGTTCGTATAGGAACATCTGAAGGAAAGCCGCGCTGACGAAGGTACTGACCGCGTACCGACCCATCGATCGTTCCGTGTCTAATGGAATATAGTCAAGGCGGCAGTACAGGTTCCCAAGGAACAAGGGGGCAAGCGCGAACCTGCACCCCCTTGCGATCTTGATCGCCAGTGGGAAAACCCGGGCGTTGAGCCCTCCGTCTGGGGCGCCCTCCAACACATAGCGGCCCAGCCACATGGCAATGAAGGCCTCGAAATATAGATCGCCCCCCTTCCTCGGCGAATCGGCCCAGGCCTCGAGATTCTTGGTGTCGTAATCCAAGAAGAAATACCGAGTCCAGGCCTGCCACGAGTTCTTGCGAGGGTCGGCCTTCCCGCCCTGGGAGAACGTCGACCTGAACTTGGAGGCGGCTGCCAACGCCTCAATCAAAGCTCCCTCCATCTGCCGCTCTGAGGGAGTAAACTCGAGCTTGCCGACGTCCTAGCGCCCGAAGATGTCCAAGCGCATCAGGACGTTTACGTCCTCCAAGGTCGGGACGAACTCCCCCCACGCAGCAACAAAGGTGTGCGTCCCCGCGCACCACCTCGACATAAGGAGGCTGAGCCCATTCTTATCCCTGGGGATCGACAATACGGCGCTGAGCTTCACTGCGCCAAGGACCCCTGCCTTTTGGAGCATCTTCCTATGGCCCTCCGTCGAAAGAATATCCTTCACCCAGGCGTCCCACCAGGTCGAGGGAAGGGAGAAGGAAGCGAAGGCCATCGCAGATTCGGGGTAGTTCCCCCTCTCGATGCAGAAGCGGGTCATGGCCGCCCCATTGGTAGGGACGCCCTCGTCAGCTGGGGACTCGGGGTAAGGATACATGGGGATATGAGCGAGAGATCCCCCTAGGGCCTCGCCCTTGTCGGCGACCTTCCAGAAGCTGTCGGCGAGCAAGGAGGAGTCCTTCCATGTCTCGGTCGGTGGAACTTGGGGGATTGACTTGTCAATATACGCCAGTGGGGCGATAGTGATGGTCTGAGGAGGTGATTGATCGGCGGGAGCCATCGCAAGGTCGTGGGAAGTTAGAAGAAAAAGGGAGAGAATGAGGAAGATTGGGAGCAAGAAAGTTCGACCTTGCACTAAAAATCTTCTGAAAGCGTACAAATGAATGGAACTGGGGGGTATTTATACTCGAAGGGGTCATCATGGCGCATCTGATCTCGTGTCCGGCGCCGCCGAAGCGTCGTATCGCATTAAATGCACCATGACGTTTCACTGACTCACAAATGAGAGAGTGACACATCTCTCGCCAGCGCGCAGGCAGTCAGTCTGACAAGAATATAAGGCGTCGCACCTTTGCGCCCCTGCCGCCGTACGCAAGGTCGCAATGGTGCGGGGGGCAAAATGTTTATAGTAGAAATTGAACATGCGACCCCGGTCGTTAGACCTAAACAAAGTGGGGAACATGTCCCTTCGATCTCGACCTTACCTCAGGAGGTCGCGGTTCTAGGACTTGTTCATCTAAGACGGCCGCACTTGCTTCGCCCTTCCCTCCATATGGGGTGGGGCAAAAGTGATGATCTACGTCGATCTTCCTGCTCATGACCGGAGCGTCTCAATGCTTAAGGCATTCGTCCCCTGTCCCTTCTTGTGTAAAGGTCACGACTGGTTACCAACCAAGGTCGGAGTATGGGGAATAGGACTGGTGGCTGGGACAGAAGAGCGTCAACGTGAAGGGACGCCCTCGCGAGGAGGCAAGGTCGCCCCTTCGCCTTGGCCGGGTCGATCTGGCAACCCCAGGAAATGACACGTGGATAATGCAATATATTCTCTCTCTGCATTTATTGACCTCCCGCCTCGGGCAGTGTGTGTCCATGCAGTGTGGGCTACGGCCGCCATTGCAGGGCCTAGGTCGAATACTACTGTGCTGGGACCTAGGGCGGCGGTGTCAACTGCACAAAATCAGTCAAATCATCCGATTGAAAGTGACAGGGAGCCAGGGTGCCGGCTTGGCTGCGCCCTGGCCTTCCTGTCAGTGATTTGACTTCTTTTGTACTCGCCTTCCCTCTCCTATAAAAGGGAGGGCATTAATCTCACTAGGAGGAGGACAACAAAAAGGGGGATAAAGAGAGAGGAAGAGAATTTATTGCAAGGGTTATTCCTCACGATCTCAAGGTCGAGATCGCGGAGAATAACTCCCAAGTCGTGTTCAGAGGTTGATCAGCTCGGCCTACTCTGTTCCCCTTCATATCCATCCCTATCACCGATAGTATAGAACTATAAATATAAAATATCGCCATTTCACGGCAATCCTCGTGATTGAAAGAACCTCCACAGTTTCCTTTGTAAACAAACAATAGGACAAGCCATGACATCCCTGGCCCTATTAACCCCAGAAAACATCATCAAGAAGTTGAGACTTCAAAACCTACTTTCAATGAGATGATGAAGAGGCACAAAACTTTCAATGCTAGTAAGATCGTGTAATATAATGAAATCAAAGAGTCGAAAGTCGTTCATTTACTCTAAAGTCCTTACAATATTGGTCTTTGAGAAAGAATCATAGGCAGTGTCCACTAATTACTGGATCTCAATCTACTTGGAAGCCATGTTAAGATGCATATGCTCATTGAGATACAAGTAACCTTATTCCCAATGAAAGGGTTGATTTTGAGGTTCCTAGTGCTGAAAATGAGATGATGAAGCTGTATAATGATCCAATTCCTCAAGTTGTGTCTTTCAATTTGTCTTCTAAGCAAGACATGACACTTCCTTGTGATACAGAACTTGGTTCACCATCTTCTACCATGGCAGCCTCTAATATAACTTTTCTAGAGAACTAGGAACTACAATGGCAGCATAAAGAGGTGTTGATAAACCTGTTAGACAGTTAGAATAGCCTATAAATAAATGTAAATCTGTTAGGAAGTCAGCTTCTATGTCATTTTAATCAATTTCCAAATCTGTGAGATTGAGAAACAGAGCTTTTTGCTATGTTTGTACTGTAATCTGTAATTTCCAGCATTGTTCTTCAATGTTTAATCAATTTTCTTCAATTCTTTGGTGATTTGATGATTGACCTACATCATACTTATTCTATTTGTTAGATTTCAAAACAGCATTCTTCACTACAAAAAATAAAATATAAATAAATAAAACAATGTTCTATTGATTTGGGAGAAAAAGATAAATAAAAAAAGAACTAGCCTCATAGAAATATCTCTAATTATATGAAATTACATGAATCTGATTCTATGAGGTCATTGCCTACATGATACTGTCTAAACACATTTGCTAACACCACTAAGGCACAAATTAAATCAACATATGGACAGTTTCCAGAACAGAAAGAGCAGAATGTCACCCTTTGAAATTGTATCCACATTTAAGATTTTAAGGTAAGTACACAAGAAGGGATTAAATAGAAGATAAAAGTTTAGAAAGAATGAGCATACAGCGAAAAGTACGGATCCAACAATGGTAGCAAGAGCAACAACGTATTCTGGAAAGGTCGTCCTCATAGTCCATGTTTTCTCTGAAGAAGCACTTGCAGAATATGCTGAACACTGGAAAAAAGGAGGAAAAGAAAGAGATGAAAAATCAACAAAATAAGGTCAGGGATATTTACCTTTACTGTGAACAACAATATACCAAGCAATAATTTCAAAGTAAAATAAGAACAAGGTATAAAAAGGATTAATCCTGAAATTATAAAACTAACTAATGGAATTATAACCTGATGATTGCCACCAATGCAAGGTTGACTACTAGTGTAATCCCCCCATGTACTTGGAAAGGAAGCTGTGGATGAAGAGAGGTGCCTAACAGTGAAGTCCACCTTTCCAACCAGCCCTAATACCATCAAAAAGTAAGAAATCAATGAGACAGATTATACGAAATCCAAAAATGTTAACACACACGAACACTGTGACACATCTCTCTTTAAACTTATATCCAAATTATCTCTTCAAATATCAAAATTTTCATACTAGAAGTGATTATTGCAGAAGTCAAGCGGTCCAGCTTTGACCAAAATCAATTTTGAAGCCCATTAACTTTTAGAGACATCAAACAGGCTCAAAATCAATTTTCAGCTCCAAAAGCAATTTTAGGCAGAGCTAATCCAAACAAGGCCTTATTCTCTCACTTGTAATTGCTCATTAAAACATCCTAATTACGACTAAACAATGAAATGAGCATTTCTAAATACGACAGCTCCAGCACTTGTGAAGACACTTTTAACGATGTGTTCGGAAACATCTCTAAGGAGAATGGCTTCTGATGCCCCTTATAATAACTTTAGTAGCCTATTTTAGGTGCTATATATAAACTATTGAAACAACTTAACAAAACAACATGTACTCTCAAGTAAATTGCTTTCTGCCAACCTCCATTGTCCCTATTCAGCTTCAAATAAAAAACAGTGATCACCTACATTTTTAAGTAATCACTTCAACATAAGAATTGCTTGGTATTACTAACGAGAAACATCATCTAGTAACTTCCAAAAGAAATTTGATGCATATACGTTCATCCTACGAATGGTAAGAATTACAATTCAAAACACCCCAAATACACACCAAAAACCTACTCAGGCAAACAATCAAACACTTAGCACTCATACTCCAAAATCCCCTACCTTTTCTGCATAACCAAAATGGATAAATCCCAGATACAATAAAGTATATACTACCAAAGTTTGTAGGGCATCCAAGAAGAATAGACATATTACAAAAGCATAGATTGAGAATCAAGTTTTCAGAATGTACAAAGATTCCTAACCTCTTATGGCTGCTTCGTCTGGACGCCAGATCTGAAACGTTGGTTCTGTTCATGCTGGCGATCTATAGTGATCTGAAATGCTGGATAGATGGATATGATTCGCTGGATCTGAAATCACAGGATCGGTCACGCTGGCCTGTGCTACTGAATCTGTCGGGAAGGGAGGGGTTTTCGTTCCAGATTTGAAAATTTGAGTTGATACAATGACAATATTAATCAAAATTATCTGAATGTGTAAGAAATCCATGATATCGTCGGTGAAGAAGCCCAGACTAGAGTAGCAGAGACCACGAACAAGAGAGAGAGCAATGGGCGCGATGGGGGAAGGAGCGAGAGATCAAGAGAACTGGTCGCCGAGAAGAGTGCAGAGAGAGAAATTTAACCTCTTGCCTGTGAAATCAGTTTTTATGTCGAAGTGATTACTTAAAAATGTAGGTGATTACTGTTTTTTATTTGAAGCTGAATAGGGACAATTAGGAGGTTGTGCATAAATCAAACTAAGGCTTTAGCTACCGAAAATTACTGTGCCTATAGTCTTATAATTAGAACCATTAGAAACTAAAATTTCTGTCACTATAAATTTTAGATTTAGCGATGGAAATTACTATGGCTATAGTTAATAATAATATTTAAAAAACTAAAATCATTAGGGACAGAAATTACAGTCGTTATAATCATTAGATTTAGCTATAGTAAATATAGTCACTAAAAAGAAAATTGCGATGGAACTATTAAATAAGTAGAACCATTACGGACCGATATTACTGTCACTATAATTTATAGATTTAGCGATGGAAATTACCATGGCTGTAGTTGATAATATTTAAAAAACTAAAATCATTAGGGACATAAATTACAGTCGTTATAATCATTAGATTTAGCGACATTAATTATAGTCACTAAAAATTAAATTGCAACCGAACATATAGTGAGAGATAAATTTTCAACATTAAAACAAAAAAAATCAGACATTTGGCAATGGAAACTTAGCGATGGAAATATTACTGTCCCTAAAAATATGTTTCAGCGACACTTTTAGCTTCCATCCCTAAATTACCGTGGCTAAAAACAATTTTTCTTGTAGTGCAACTCCCTTGATGGCCTCTCCTCCTTCCGATTCCAAACAATTTCCGATGGCCTTCCACCATCCGATGCCAACGCTACCCAAGACGTTCCGTCTCTCTGTGACTCCACAGCAAAAAATTGCTTAGCTCCCTTTCGACAACTTCTTTTCAAACTCAATGATTCTGCTTCATCGAATGTGCCTCCAGTCACTTGCATAGTTTCTGATGGCGTCGCGAGCTTTGCTCTCAAAGCTGCTGAAGAACTGGGCATCCCTTATGTTTATTTTTGGACAGCCAGTGCGTGTGGCTTTATGGGTTATGTTCAGTACCGCAACCTCATTGATAAGGGTGTTGTACAACTCAAAGGTATCAATCACGGCTCTAATCTAACTTTTTCAAAATATG
>JAESVK010063385.1:0-10474 GCA_017140935.1 Hamamelis virginiana
TGACAAACTAATGAAGAACATGCAAAACTTACGATTTGGAAAATAGAAATCCTAATGATTGAGAAATTTGCGGGGATAAGTACTAGGGATATGTTGTCTCAGTAATATGTGAGCGTGTAAGTTTCATTAGTTTGAAAATATCTAGTCAAGTTTGTATAATTAATGGTAATTTAATTCATTGTACATTATCATATAATGTACAAGTAATAACAAAATTATTCCCATTATTTATGTCTCTTGAATAGTGGGTCCAGGTTACCTCCCCGACTTCTCATATATATTTGAAGTTGTAATCCAGGTAGAAAATCTTATTATTGGCAGCAGTAACTTGCATTTGTTTTTCTTTTTTACGTAACCTTTACAACGTACGTAATGCACTATACATACAAAAGAGGAAAAAAAAGAAATATAAAATTCTCTAAATGAACTAAAAAAAGCCAGCCCCACAAGATGAAATATCAGGTGGATATATAAATCAGTTTTGGAATTATGTTAATGACAACTATAATGCAGTGGTAGGTTACAAAATATAATTAACTATTTAAATGCCCGGCTGCTATTCCATATTACGGCTGGATTTATTTGTTTGGCAGGTACCACGTGGCTTAATTTGAGGTGAATCATTTATTTATTACATTATTTTGTATTTATTTTAGCTGCCAAGCTAATGTCAGATGGCTGTCGGGCTAGTACCCTTATCAAAACCGTTTGATGCATAGCTTTTTGGGAATCCAATCCAGTCGCTCATGTGCGAGGCACTTTGGAGATCCGCTTTGTGTGTGTATATAAGACCGATCCTGTAATGATAGTTTTACACTTTTTATTCCCAGTCTACTTTCACTGAAAGATGTATTTTGAAAAACCGACCGTTGGATTAAATAATCTTCATATGTATATCATATCTATCACGATGATTCAACAGTTGGTTTTTAAAATACAGGCATTTAAACAATTTTGATAGCATCCAACGGTAAATACTATCAAAGTGTTTCACAAACTCTATTTTGAAAACCGAGTGTCTAATCACTGTGATTTATGGTAGAAATGAAATTCAGAGGAAGATTATCTAATCCAACGGTTAATTTTTCAAAATACTATTGACTATGTAAAAAATGATGAGTAGACCTTAAATTAATTTAAAGACTGGTCCTTAACTGATCAAGTCTGTGTATATATATATATATGTATATATATATATATATATATATGAGTACTAATGATCCTTTCAGTCACATTAAAGTCAGCAAACACTCCATGGTCAATATTAGATCTCACTCAATAGCTGAATTCTAATGACCATGTAACATTTGCTGACTTTAATAATGACAGGATCATTTCTATATATATATTTTAAAAAAAAAAATTTGTTAGAGATTCTACTTAATTTCTTATCCGCAAGACAATCCTTAAATGGTTTGTCTACTCAATCCTTGCATCCACACCACAAGAAGAAAGAAAGTAATTAATTAAAGAAAGAAAGTAATGGTCCTTTTGATATATTCAACTGGGGCACATTTCCAATTTTGAGAACGACCTAATTAAATTGGAAAAAAATGTCACAATTTCAATTTGAAGAAAAACCCATGGGAGAAGACTAACTTAATATAGGGGTAATATTTGTGTAAAAATTTGAGAAACTGCCAGGTGCAAATGTCAATAGAGCAGACAAATTTGCTTGGCCTAAAATAATTGCATATATATATATATATATATATATATATATATATATATATATAGATATATCATAGTACTCCTATAATCCTATCAAAATTTTGGGTGTAAAGTCATGCTCAACTGTGTCAAATAATGCTAAAAAAAAAAAAAAAATTTCTTTTGCACGACAAATTAACTCAAAGTCTCAAACAAAGCAATCATAGCCATCCAATTTGAATACGATCATTAAAATGCTAGCTCTTGATGATGAGATCAAGGGTGGATTGAATAGCCTTGAAGATACTGTAGTATGCCTTTTCAGTTGGGTGTATTGCATCCCAATATACTTGGATACATCTGCGCACACTGTTGATTTTGGATTGCACAAGAGTGACGATTCGATGAGACCGGTCCCACAACATCCCTTGCTAACTTCATCAAAACCTAGAAAACGATGGATTATTAGATACATCAGACAGGGCGATTGTCATTAGGTCATACACAATATTTTTGAGGATGCACACATTGGATTAATTGAGTTTATATCTTCTACATTTGGATTGCATAATTGAGTAGGTGTTGAATGAGGGAAAAGTATAAAGATTGTATTAAATTCATTAACCTAATTAATGTACAAAGCAAGCCTTATATAGGCAATAGATGCTATACAGTATATGATAACTATATATGGTAAATGGTAAATATATACATTAACATCCCCCCCTCAAACTCAAGGTGGTGGAAGAGAAACCAACTTGAGTTTGTTAATCAGATCCTGAAATGGTCCCAAAGGATGAGCCTTAGTAAAAATATCTGCAATTTGATCAGTGGACAAATCAGGAAGAAAATGCACAGTTCCTTGACCAATATGATGACGAACGAAGTGACAATCAATTTCAATATGTTTAGTACGATCATGAAAGACATCATTGTGCGCAATCTGAATAGCACTTCGATTGTCACAGTACAAAGTAGTGGCAGAGGAATGAGAAACACCCATGGCTTCAAGTAACCAACGAAGCCAAATAAGCTCTTGAGTAGTGTCAGCTACAGCACGATATTCAGCTTCAGTACTAGAACGAGCAATAACAGTTTGCTTCTTGCTGCGCCAGGAGATAAGATAATCGCCTAGAAAGAAACAGAATCCAGTGGTAGAACGACGATCAGTAGGATCCCAGCCCAGTCAGCATCTGAGTAAGCACATAATTCCAGAGAAGAGGTAGCAGAAAAATGAAGACCATAAAACAATGTACCCTTGACATAGCGAAGGATAAAAAGAACAGCAGCAAAATGAGTGGATCGTGGAGCAGACATAAATTGACTAACAAGATAAACAACATATGCAAGATCTGGTCGTGTGATAGTAAGATAAATAAGGCTGCCAATAAGTTGACGATAAAGTGTGGCATCAGGCAGCAGGTTGCCATCAAAAGGAGTAAGTCGAGCATTTATCTCAAGAGGAGTAGCGACAGTTTTGGCATCAGTGAGGCCAACTCGAGTGATAAGATCAGATGCATACTTGGCTTGAGAAAGATAGTACCCATGCGAACCGGAAGTGATCTCAAGACCAAGAAAATAACTGAGATTGCCAAGATCTTTCATCTCAAAGTGTTGATGGAGAAAGGATTTGAGATCTGAAATGCCACCAAGGTCATCACCAGTAATAATCATGTCATCAACATAGAGAATGAGAAGAGTAAGACCGCGATCCGTCTTACGAAGAAATAAAGCTGAATCATATGGACAGGAGGTGAAGCCAAAATCTCCAATAACAGCACTAAACTTGGCGAACCATGCTCGAGGAGCCTGTTTCAACCCATAGATAGCACGACGAAGTTTACAGACCTTGTGTGGAGGATAATCATATCCAGGTGGAGGGCGCATGTAAACTTCTTCAGTAAGATTGCCATGAAGGAAAGCATTCTTAACATCCATTTGGAACAGTTGCCAATGTTGAGTAGCAGCAATAGCAATCAAGCTGCGAACTGAGGTAATGCGAGCCACAAGGGCAAAGGTCTCCTCATAGTCAATGCCATGTTCCTGAGTAAAGTCTTTAGCCACTAGACGAGCTTTGTAGCGCTCTATGGAACCATCGGAACGGGTCTTGATTTTGTACACCCATTTACAACCCACCACAGATTTGCCCATGGAAAGATCAACCAGATCCCAAGTATGAGTGTTGCGAAAAGCCTGCAATTCATCAGACATTGCTGCTTGCCACAAGGGATTAGAACAAGCTTCATGATATGTTTGAGGTTCATGATGAGAGAGGATAGTAGAAAAATAATGAAAATCACGAAGGTGAGTGGGTGATTCCCTTACCCGGGTAGAGCGACGAAGTGGAGGATCACTGTCAGGATCAAGGGGAGTGGTTGAGTCAGGACAGGATCCGCAGGTAATGTAGGCACCTTAGGAGAAGTCGTAAGTTGATCGGACCATGTTGGAGAATCATCAGGAAAGAAAGAAATAGATGAATTAGTGAAGAATGGTTCTGGATGAGCAGAAAAAGGTAAGTGAAATTGGGAAAGGGATGAGAACATTTTATGTTCCCAGAAAACTACATGACGAGAAATACGAAAACGTTTGGATAAAGGATCCCAACAACGATAGCCTTTATGTTCTATCCCATAACCCAGAAAACAACAAAGACGAGCTCGTGGTTCTAACTTGGTTCGTTCATGAGGCTGAAGAAGAACAAAACAAGCACAACCAAAAACTCGAAGAGTATGATAGTCAGGAAGACGACCATAGAGACGCTCATATGGAGATTGGTTCCCAGTGGTGGGGGAAGGAATACGATTGATGGAGTGAGCGGCAGTAAGAGCAGCTTCTCCCTAAAGATGCTCTGGACAGGATGAAGAGATAAGAAGAGTTCGAGTAGTATCCAAAAGGTGACGATGTTTGCGTTTAGCACGCCCATTTTGTTGGGAAGTGCCGGGACAAGATCGGTGGGGAAGAGTGCCATTGGCACGAAGAAATGAAAGAAACTCAGAGTCTCGATATTCCATGGCATTATTGGCACGAAAAACTTTGATATCACAAGAAAATTGAGTTTTGACCATTCGTGCAAAATCATAATACACCTGCTTGAGTTCAAAACGGGTATGCAGAAGATAAAGCCAAGTATAACGAGAATAATCATTAATAAAAATCACAAAATATCGCGATCCACCCATTGTGGGAGTGGGAGAAGGACCCCAGATATCAGAGTGAACTAGATCAAAAGGTGCAGAAGAAATAGAGTTACTATTAATAAAAGGCAAAGCCGGCTGTGTAACAAGTTGACAAAATAAGCAATCTAAATGTTCATTACTAACTGAGCCCAAACAACCAGTAGAAATTAAAGACTTTATACGACTAACAGAAGCATGTCCAAGGCGAGAATGCCATAAATGTAAAGAAGAAGTAGAGTGAGCAGGAGCAGCAATCGGCGGTGAGGATGAAGTGGTGTGGAGATTGATGAGCTCAAACAGACGACCAACTTTACGGCCTATCCCAAGAGTCTGTCCATTCCGCGGATCCTGTACAACACAACCAGAACGAGAAAAAATAACAGTGAGACCCAAATCAGAGAGTTGACCCACAGAGAGAATGTTCAAGGTTAGTTTAGGAATGAGATATGCATCAGACAAGGATAAGCGTGAATCAGAAATATGTCCTATATGGCTGACATGCATATGAGACCCATCGGCAGTATGAATGGAAGGAGTATGATAGATAGATTGTTTAGTAGAGAAAATAGTAGGATCAGAGGTCATATGATTGCTACAGGCAGAATCAAAGAACCAAGAAGAATTATCTGAGGGTGTAGCAGATAGGGCAGTAGAGAGAGATGTACCAGAATGGGAGACAACCTGTTGGAGAAGAGATGCTAGATCAGCAACAGTGATAGGGGCTGTAGGATCTCGAGCAGAAGATTCCTCTGTGGCGGAAGCAACTGTAGAGTGTAAGGCTTGTCCTGAATGTCTGAATTGGTTGTCTCTGGAGCGAGTGAACTGTGGTTGGCTGTTAGGAGTGGGATTGCGAGGATAGTCCCACTGATAGTGACCAGGCCCCTTCTTACGACAAAACTTACAAATTCGAACCAGGCAATTAAGAAGAGCATGGGTAGTCTCATGGCAATATCGACAGGATTTATGACTAGAGTCCCGTGAGTCCCGTTTGGGATGATGAGGAGTAAAGGTTGTGTCAGCAGAGGGAGGTTTACCATCAGAGTCCCCCCTGGGTTGGTGGGTAATGAGTACTGAGTCATTGTAGGGAGACTGGGGAAGACCACGACGAGTCTCGTCAGAGATAAGTTTCGAGATGAGGTCCAAACTCATCTCGAAGGGCCATGAGAAAATGAATCAAGCGGTCTTCATCCCGAATAGAAGCATAGAGGGTCTCATCTTTCGGAGTGGACCATGAATGGGGGATATTGTCTAGCTGATTCCAAATTCCATACATCTGAAAGGCAAAACTGTCAATAGACTGACCTAGAGCTTGATGCAAGCGATGGAGACTGGTCAAGAGCTGATAGCGGTGAGAGAGATCAGAAGTAGAATAGCGGTGTCGCAGAAAATCCCAAATCTCTTTAGCAGTTGTGAAGTAAGGAAATTGAGAATGTATAGATGGATCACAGGTGCAGTGAAACCATGACATGATCTGACTATTTTTACAGACCCAAGCTTCAAGGCGCTCAGAGAATTTAGACTCAGTCTCTGTTTCATCTTGCACAGGTCGAACCGATTCTCCAGAAACATATTTCCAAAGGAGACGCCCTTTAAGGTAGAGTGACATAACATGAGCCCAAATAAAGTAATTACGGCCATTGAGAGTCGTTGGAATGGGTTTAGAAACATCTAAGTAGGCCATTGTGCTTAAAAGTATCAAAAAGAGACTGAATTTGACAAAACGGACCTCAAAAACGGATTCAGGACGTCGAAAAATGTTGGGAAGGCTGCTGGGGACCAAACTGTAATTTTTCAGGAAAATTTGGGGCAAAACGGTAATTTCCTAGAAAATTTAGGGCAGAAAGGTAATTTTGCAGTAAGGTGAGGACTAAACTGTAATTTCGGAATTAAGTCAACGGTCAACAATTGACCGGGTCGGGTCAACAGGTCTAATCCGAGTCGGGTCAATGGGTTGAAAAATTAAGGTCGTTGGGTCGGGTCAACGGGTCAAATTTCGGGTCGGGTCGGGTATGATAACGTGGCAGTCGTTGATGTAGCAGGTCCACGTGGCGGCTGATGGGGCAAATAGGGCTGACGTGGCAGTGCAGTTGCTAGGGCTGACGCCAGCAACGCGGGATTAGTCGATGAGGCGCGTGATGGCGCTGTTGCAAATGGATCTGACGCGCGCCAATTTGGGTGGCACGTGACGGCGGCTTTTGGGCTGTTTTCGGTGGGGTTTTGTAGATCGGGAAAATTAGAGTGTTTTGAGTGGTTGTTTGATGGGTTTCGATGGCTGAAAGATAGAGTTTTATTGGTGGACAGGTTTAACAGTAAGATGTTTGCCGGATTTTGGAGGCTGTGACGGTGGTGGATGGCCGAGTGCAACGGTGGAGCAGTGGTGGTAGGCTGGGTACGGCGGTGGGGCAGTGGTAGTAGGCTGGGTTGCTAGGTTCAGCGGTGGGACAGTGGTGGCTCTGATACCATGTTGAATGAGGGAAAAGTATAAAGACTGTATTAAATTCATTAACCTAATCAATGTACAAAGCAAGCCTTATATAGGCAATAGATGCTATACAGTATATGATAACTATATATGGTAAATGGTAAATATATACATTAACAGTAGGAATGGCCCGCGTACCAAACTTGTTGGGGTCTTGAATCATGTCCATCAGCGGTTCTGGTTCATATATATCGACATAAATGATCTTACCGCCATGATTGGTTAAGGTGTTTTGCATGGTCTTCAATTCATTTTGGAGCTTCTGATTATAATCCCTTGCTGTGGAGGAGTAAGTTTTAATACACCCGCGTTGTAGGAGAGTATTGTTTGAATCAATGGTGATGACCATTGGCATGCAACCCATTGTTGGTAGACTAATGACTGCGATTTTTCAAGCCCCTTCATCCCACAAGCCCTGTAAACCCATAATCAGAGCATTTTAGATTGTCACGCCATCATGATTTCTATGGGTAGTGAAGAGGGTAAGATCCGAGTGCTCTCTACAAAACGACACGTGGCTGATCGAGTTACCCATGAACAGATCGGGCCTAGGGCTCGGGCTTGATATCAGATCGGGTAACCCAGATGATGAACTGAATGACCCGATTGGGCGTATCAAGTTGTTCGCCCCATCAATCGGGGTACATCCTATATGCCACTTGATCGAGGTTGATGTATCCTGATCTGTATACCTGGCACTGAGACAGCTGGTCAGAATCCTTTATGCACTTTCTCATGATCACAAAATATGTCTGACATCTAACACATATATGAAGAGAGTACGAAATGATTACCTGATAAGGGCATCCTTAAAAAGCCGACCGTATTATTCACGTCAAACTTTAAATGTGATTAGAAGTAAGGAAGCAGGTTAGATGACTAACCTATGAGGTGATCTCCACTATACATGTGGCAGGCCTTTCCCATGCCAATATAAGAGCTCAACTCAGAAAGAGGAAGGTATGTTCATACACACCCCATTTGATCTTACTTGATTTCTGCCCCTTAGCTCTGGTGACTAACTTGACCATCGAAATCTTATAGGCAGGCACCACACCGGTGCTCTCCAATTGGAGTCTATTCCCAGCCAGATCCTCACAAGTAAGATCCACTATCCATATCCCATTTTACGACATCACCAGGTAGGAAAGCATACAATGATTTCAACAAATGAGTAATGATCTAGTCAGCTAATGCTGATTTAGATCTAAGTCAGCTAATCATTCATGAGATGATCCAACGGTCTTAAGTCAACTGACTTAGATTTAAGTCAGCTAAGCATTTATGAGCATTGGAACATCTCATCACTTAAAAAAGCTTCCATTCATGAGATGATCTAACGGTCTTAAGTCTTAACTGACTAGATCATTTCACTTCAACAAATTTCATTTTAAAAAAGTAGGTATCTAAATTTTCGATTCGACTAATGCTTAAAAAATAACGCTACTTTCCACTTCAAGATAGTTAATACTTAAAAAATCGAATTGATGGTTGGTTAAATGAAGAAAGTTGGACTTGATCGAGATTTTTCGTTTCCTGAGGTATAAGCACTAAGTAAACCATGAAGTTGATTTTAGTAAATTTACTTACTAATATTTTCCAATCATTTGCCATTTTTTTTTTTTTTATATATATATTTGGTGAAACATAAATTTTTTTTTTTTTTTGATACGAGGAAACCCCACCAAGGCAAGGCCAGCCACTTTGCGACCTACTCTTAATAGGTAAAATTTCGGATGTACAAGCCACCGTACCCCCTCGAACTTGTACATCGTTTAAGTCGCGGACTAACCACACTAGCAAAAAATCGAACTCAAACCAAATTCCTCCAATATAATATTTACATTCACTCTGCAAATTCAGTATTGGTGAAAAAGGAATGTCATTATATGCATGTGTATAAGAGTCATAAGGAGATCTATCTTTGGCCCCAACTTTTGCAAAAATGTTGACTTGTACTTACTATGATATATATACTCATAATTTCAGAATTATAAGGAATTAGAAATGGAACACATTTGTCCTCTTTCAAATAACTCCACTCCAACTAGCTTGGTCCATTTTTGACGAGTTCGTGTGCTCTTGGTAAAATAAAATAAAATAAAATCACAAGAATATATACTTTCATGTCAAAGGTCAATCCACTGCAATGTACATATCCCAGCAAGCAGGACTAAGCATACAGTGGGTTCTATAAATTATTTTTTTAAAAAAATATATGTTTTAAAAACAAATTAACATACTTAGATGAAATGGATCATAGCCATCCAAAATACAATCAAATTAATGCATGCTAGTTCCTGCAAAGGAAATCAACGGTGGATTGAACAGCCTTGAAGAGGTTGTAGTATGCCATTTCAGTTGGGTGTACAGAATCCCAAAATACATATTTGGATGCATCGGCACACACAGGAGATTTTAGATTGCACAAGAACGATCCTTCGAGGAGACCGGTCCCACAACATCCCCTGCTAACTTCAACAAAACCTACAAAAGGATTGACCGTTCGATGTATTAGACGGTGTGATTGTCATTAGGTCCTATAGATTATTTTTGAGGATGCACACATTGGATTGAGTTTATCAGATCTTGTGTATATATGTTGACTTTTGTTAAAGTCAACATAATGCATTTAATTAATTGTGGGACACATATTTTGAAAAACCGATCATTGAATTAAATGCTCTCTTTATGGATGTGACATGTCATAACAATCCAATATCAAAATACATACCGTAAAAACTGTAACTGCCAAAAACTGTCAGTTTTTTTTAATGATATTTTCGAAAAATCAATTGTTTGTCCATCATGATTTTTGGCATATATGACATGCATAAGTATAATATCCATTCCAACGGTCATTTTTAAAATAAATATATTTATCTCATAATTATCTATTAGCTTATGTTGAGTTTAATATCTTCTAAATTCGATTGCATGATTGAGTAGGAATTGACCCACTTACCGAATTTATTGGGTTCTTGGATCATGTCCATCAACGGTTTATAAATGTCGACATAAACAATCCAACTGCCATTATTTGAGAAGGTGTTTTGCATGGTCTTCAATACCTTTTGGAGCTTCTGATTGTGATCTCTTGCTGTGGAGGAGTAAGATTCGATACACCCGCGTTGTAGAAGAGCATTGTTTGAATTAAGGGTGATGA
>JAESVK010063396.1:0-16894 GCA_017140935.1 Hamamelis virginiana
TATCTTCAAGAATACTCAAATTTAATAATAATTCACCGAGATTTGAAAGCTAGCAACATTTTATTGGACAATGAGATGAATCCAAAGATATCCGATTTTGGTATGGCTAGAATTTTTAAAAAAGATAAACATGAAGCCAACACAAGCCGGATCGTTGGAACATAGTAAGTAAATTGACTCTCTTGCTCTTCTTCTTTTTATTTCTTTTTCAAAAGCTATCTAGTACACATATCTCCCTTACTAAGATCTTGTAATTTTCATCGTCTTTGTTTTTTTATCGTTTATGCAATGCAGTGGTTATGTTCCCCCTGAATATGTAAAAAAAGGTATATACTCAAAGAAACTCGATGTTTATAGCTTTGGAGTTTTACTTCTACATATCATAAGCGGCAAGAAGAATACATGTTCGTATGGTCCAAATGAAAATTTGACCCTACTAGGCTATGTAAGTCAGTTCCTTGAATTCTTTCTTATGCCATTTTGTTCTGAAGTTTTGCATTAATTTTAAGTTTTAACTGCCAAAATGGGTACTAATTAATATTGGTTTGATTTCAGGCACATGAATTGTGGAAAGAAGGTAGGGGGATGGATTTTATTGACCCATCACTGGAAGATTCATCTTCATTCTGTAAACTCGTGAAATGCATGCAGATAGCTTTGTTATGTGTCCAGGAAGATCCAGTGGATAGACCCTCCATGTTGGAAGTTTCTTCAATGCTCAAAAATGAAACTGCAGTTATTATAACTCCCAAAAAACCCGCTTTTTCAATAAAAAGAGATGAAGATGAGGAAACTATGCCCCTACTGAGGAAAAAAAATGGTTCAGTCAATGATGTTACATTTTCTGAAATGGTACCCCGATAATGTAGGTGGGCTTGATCTGTGAGACTATTAATTGAAGAAATTAGCTTTGTTCCTCCTATATGGATTGTAATTAGTTACATATTTTTTCAGACAATTTTGGATCATCAGTTCATTGACAAAATCTAGATACATAGAAATATAATCTCATTATTATTATTATTATAAGGGTTGGCTCCCTGTCCCCCCACCGAGTGCCTACTTTTTTTTCTTTTTCTTTTTTTTTTCAGTTTTGACTACTAAGAAGCGTCCTGAATGAGGCATCTTCGCTCAAAAGTCTATGCAATTGTCAAAAATGGTTCCACTCAAGAAATGTCTATGCAATTGTCAAAGTTCCAAAAAAAAAGGGGGAAAGGAGGGAGTTTTTTGCAGATGTATGGCTGGAATAAAATAAAATCCCATTTTGAAATATATGACATAGGGTTCACATAATAACAAGAAAAAAACATGTAAGAAATGTTGCACTTTCACATGGGATTTATATAGTGCCGAGAGTCCACCAAACCCAAAAGAAATGCTTTGTTAGAGCATCCACAACAGTGTAGTCAAAAAAATTTAGCCAAAGCTAAATTTTGGCTACAAAAAGTGACTTTTTGCTATTTGGCTTCTAGCTAAATTTTGTTTGCCACAGCAGTGTAACTAAATTTTTTTTGCTGAACCCTTTTATTCCACTTTTACCCTTATTCTTCCTTATCAATTACGTATATGAGGGAAAAAGAGGTTTTTGCCACAAATTTGCAGAATCAGTTGGCTTTTGCAGATGAACAGTGGGCAGCAAAAAGAGGCCATTTTTAGCTTGCCACTGTTCATAGAGCAAAAAAAAAATTTCCTTTAGCTAGACTCCTACGGTCGATTTTTAGCCAAAAAAATGTGGTTTTTCACTTTGGCTGTTGGAATAGTTACACTGCTGTGGATGCTCTTAAGGAGCCGTATTGATGTTGCTTAAGTTAATATACAGGACAGTCCATATACTTCACCTATTTCTCTGTCACATCTTCTTCTTGCCTATTTCTTTGTACTACTGTTAATCCATTTTTTAACACCAGCCAGTAATTGGCTGACACGTGTCAAGATAATAAAAATTTGGATTCAAAGTTTGATAAAACCGTTAAATAATGATAAATCCTAGAAATTATGAATATATTAAAGTGCCATAATTTTTAAATACAAATAGATTATATTTGTATTTTTAACTTATTCAGAAGCTGTCATTTGTCAAAAGGATAGATTCCCACAAGAATTCGAAGTAAAAAGAGTTCGAAGAAGAGAAGGACTTCTAAGATGAGTATCAAGGAAAATTCAATTCAAAGAAGGAGTCTTTGCAATTGGAAGAGAGTAGTTTTGTGGATATGGAGTCTGATGATATCAACTTCGAAGAGGAAATTGAAGGTAAATCCTATAAAGAAAGAGTTCGGAATCGATTACAGTTCTTTGAATCCTATAACTCACGAGTACCTTCAACTCAGTGAGTTACCCTTACCCATTTGAAGTGATGCAGAGGGACTTGGATTGGGTAAATCTTTTAGCATATGACTATTACTTATCTTCAAGGGTGAATTTTACTCACGCACATGCTGCTTTATATGACCCATTGAGCAATATAAAAAGGAATTATAGTATAGGAGAAATCGTAAACAGAGGATTTCCGGCTACCAAGCTGGTTTTGGGTTGACGCAGAGGAAGCAGTGAGGAACTTGGATTGGGTACATAATATAGCATATGTTATGTGCCATCGGGGGACAATTTTACACAAGCACATGCTGCTTTATATGACCCATGGAGCCAAATTAATACTGATTTTTGGTATAAAGGAATGGATAAGTACAGGAATTCCAGCTAGCAAGCTGGTTTGGGTTTGGCTAACCATGGCTATGCATGAACACTAGTGAACGGTGAACCCCAATGACAATGCTCTTGACACACAGGCAGCCGATCCCGCTATAACACGAGATGGATCCATGGCCTACAAGTACATCAAATGGTTCATTCGAAGTAATGGTTAAGGAGCTGCTTCAGTGTACAATGCGTCAATGCTACTTATGCAGTCAATTACCGCACTCTTGGATCCAATTGGATTGGGTTCGATGATGTGGAGGCTATTCAGAGCTAAGGTTTCATATGCCAAGGAAAAGGGGATACTTGGTTGTAATGTCTGGCAAATCCCTAACGATGACAATTGGGTACTTTCTCGGGCAGGTAGGTGATGGTTTACTAATTTGTATTCTCTCTTTTAAAGCTTATTATAACATTGTCACTGGCCTCCTTGTTCCACAGAAAATCTAAAATTAGGATTTTGGGAATAGGAAATTTATTGTCACATTTTAGCTTGTAAACAGAATAGCTTTTTTAAACAACCAATTTGACATTATTGAGTTTATTCTTATAATCACAATTGTAGTTCACTGTTTCTCAAACAAAATACGAATAAGAAACAGAGGGAATGTATATGGGGACAATCTAAATGAGTTCTCTAATTATATTTGCCCTAAACTGATTTTTGAAAGAGTAGTGCTTCTCTTGATTGAAGCTGGTTTCAATAACATTTCAGTGATTTCCTCTGTTTAATGCCATTTTAGAAAGAGTAAGATATTAATTGTCATGAAAAAGAGAACCGTGGTGGCGGGCTGGTACATAGACTATGAGATATTGATAGAACTGACTAGTGTAATCGACAACCTCACTGATTTTTCAGTAAATTTTCTGTGTGTCATTTATTATACTACACAAAGAAAAGCTAGCTGCCTTCACACACTTGAAAAAGTAGCACATGCACCCTTCTAGTAAGCAGAACGTTGCCATTATGTTGCTTGAAGAATGTTTGTGAAGTTGTACAAAATTGCATCCAAAAATGTTCACAGATTCTTATGACACATTCTAATTAGCATAATGAACTATGCTCACAGCCTATGGAGAATATAAAGATCAACGAAACCTGCGGCACTTACTGGGGATTGTTTTGCTTCCAATTGGTATCCTTATTCTCCTACTGGGCTGCATGCTTTGTTACTTTCAAAGGAGAGTACTCAAATTGAAAGGTAACATGTTTTCCAACTATGAGAGCTCACCATTAATACCCATGAATTGAAGTGAATTCACCATTTATAATATTGGATCATTTGCTCATTGACAAAATCAAGATACATAGAAATGCATCGATATCCCTTTGTTAGAATCTCAGGAATTTGGAGGGTCAAGGTTTGGCTTCTATCCAGGGACGAAGCTAGGAATTTGGCTCAGGGAGGGCCAACTTTAATTGATTTTAATTCTTTATCCCAATTCAAAAAATATAGAATTTTTTTGTTCATTTTTTTAATCATACTAGTTTGTGATAGAAAAAATTGTAAAAAATTATAATCCATTGATATTTTGATAAACATATTTCATCTCAATACATTTACAATTGTCCTCGACGAGACCCCATTTTTTTTGAAAGCATTGAATGATAGCTTCGTTATCAATGCTACCAAATACATCTCTTTCAATAAACACAACTAAGCTATCATTCATGAATTGATCTCCCTTGTTGACTCATGGCTAGTGGTTATTATGGGTTATGCCTTTGAGTCTTGACTCTTGATACTTGGGAATTCGATTGGGTTAAGTCTTCAATTTTGATTCTCGAGCAATTGAGCAAAGACCACTAAACCATGAGCAATTTATAAGAGTTGGACTTTTCTATAAAAGAAAAGTTAAAAGATTCTAAAAAATTTCACACATCCATCATATGCAATTTCAATTCATTCTGTTCATATATATATATATATATATATATATATATATTATGGTGACATATATTAAAAGCACTTTTGATAAGAACTAACTAAATTGATTGGCTTAATTGACTGGCTTCCAAATTCAAAAGTGGAAGCTGATCTGGATCTGTTTCTATTAGAAAATTAATTATATGAAAAGATTAATTCGATGAACCATATTGATCAAACATTGGATATGCCATATGAAGATTAGATGCACCCAATTATATATAAATCTGCACACAGCTGCAACCTTCTAATTAAGTTAAACACAAAGCTCACAGCAGCCTGCAGTTAGCTAGATTGCCTGTTGGTTTTGAGAAAGAACTGAGAAGGAGAAGGAACCTTCTAATTAAGGAAGCAGGATAGTTATCCATTTCAAAGCTGGATAATTTTCATGAATAAATCCAGGGCACTCTTCTAAAGTGCATTCGTTTAATTCTTTCTATTTATTTAAAAACTTAATGTTATTAAGAAATGGATGAAAGTTCATGTGCTAGTGTACAACTTGTAATTTGGGTTGAACGTGTTATTGGGTTGTTTGAAGGAGCTAACAATATGAACCAACCAAAATTTCTGCATCACAAAATTTCTGCATGCGCAAAGGGGGTAGCAATTCTGCATCACAAAAATTCTCCTAATGAGTTGATCCAAAGTTAAGCATCTGTCTCACATAGTTGTCCAACTCAACCAACCAATTAACTGAATCAGGGTCAGTTGAATCCACAATCAAAACGTTATTATATTTTCCTCCCTGCATTTTCTTAGCAACCAAACGGAAGCATAAGAGAAATGAAACCATATAAATCTCATACTGGAAATAACATTTTAACTCAAAAGAATTCGCCAACCAACCTTAGCTAAAAATCAACAGATTTTCGATTTACTTATTTCCAGTGCTACTGATCCAAAAATAGGCAAAAACCTGATTTTGTTCAGGTCAACGACAAACTCAGCACCAAATTTTAGGGTCCAACTCACAAACACCTTCATGCTTCCACGAATTCTAAAGCTGGAAATGGCCCCCAAACAGCAAATTCCTCAAATCCTATGGTTTAGAATAATAGAGGGTCCAAAAACAGCAGTTCACTTACAGAGAAAATTGAAGAAAAGAAAAACAAATCTGATGTTTTATGTATCTTAATTTCCAGGAAATGCAAAGCTGACCTCAACTTTCACAAACAGGAACATACACTCGAGTACCAAGCAATAATTAATCTAAGATACAACATTTAAATCTCGTTTCTTTTCCTGACTTCTCTCACCAACCAAATCGATTTGAGAAATCGGAACCCTAGATTTCAATATTTTCAATCGTGCTTAACACTTATACGAACGACAGTAATCCAATGCAGATCTGTGAAATTCGAATTCCAAAACCCTAAAATGATTAAGATTCAGAGAATTAAAAAAAAAAAAAATTGCCTTAAACGTACCTTGAGAGGCGGAGACTTAGGTGAAAGAAGGGGCGCGAAATGCTCGACTTCTGTGACGTACCTTCTCTCTCTCTATGTGAGACAGATGTCACGACGACGGTCGATCTCCTTTGCTTGCGATTGGACGATCTGTGAGAATTAGGGCAGAGAGATGATCGGTGAGAGAGAGAGAGAGGATCGGCGATGGGATGATCGAAGCATCGTGAGAGAAGAGTAAGACTGTGAAAGAGAGGATAGGTGAGAATTAGGGAAGAGTGAGAGAGGGGTTCGGTGAGAATCGAGGAAAATCACATTAATACCAAGAGACCAGCTAGATAACCATTTGCCGAGATGGGAGATTGAGACGGGCCGAATACATAATACACAATCTATTTCCTCCACTTAATAACTCTAGATCCCATCATTCGGCGCATATAAATGAGGAAATATATAAACCTCATTCAATTATGTATCCACTCCTTTGTAATTAAAGTTCACCTGAATATTAGTAATAAGTAATAATAAATACTTTATTATATTGTGTCTTGAATCGATAAAATTTGGCCCGATTGAATCGATAAAATTTGGCCCGTTTGGATCGGGGTAATCAATAGGTTGGAATGGGATTGGATTACAGCCCCCGCTTGTTTGGATGCAAAATTTGGCCCTGAATGGAATTAAGGGACGGAACTGGGCTGGAATAAATTGGGCCTGATTCCGGTTAGAAGGTGGAATCACATTACCTTCTCATATGTGGTATTGTGATTCCATCCTTTGGGTTGGAATGAAAAAAGACCAAGCCATCCCTAACAAACCCGATACTCGCACACTTGAGGCAACCAATTTCATCTCTTCCAAGCAACCTCTCTTTCACGCAGTCGGTACCTTGCCGTCGTCAGCTCATTGTCGCCGGCCTTCACATGCCGCCGACATCGTCCCTCTCGCCTGATTTGAGCTTTTCTCTCTCTCTCTCTCTCTCTCTCTCTCTATATATATATATATATATATATATATATATATATATATATATACAGAGTCGTGTAACTAGCAGTGTTACTGTGGTGATCAGACGGCTAGGGTTCTTCATCTTTGTCACGGTCAAATTTCTTGATCTGTAATTTGTGTGTGTGAGTAAGAGTACAACTTGGAACGGATCAATTCGGAATCCGATCCGAATTGGGGCAATTCGGATCGGATTTGAACCGATTCGAAATGATTTCGAATTGATCCCAAGTTCCTCAATCCGAATTGAATTCAAGATTGGTCCTTGGATATGGTCTTTTGTAATTCGGTCTGATCCGAAATCCAATATGAAATCCGATATTATTAAAATATATTTATTATTATTATTATATGGTTATATGAAACATGCAATATTCTTTTGGAGTTTTTGTAATATTATAAATTTATAATACAATAGTAAAAAAAAAAATGGATATTATAAATTTACTTGTTACCCTATTTTTACACCATTACTATTTATTTACATTAAAAAAAAATCCAAATACTAATATAAAAAATTAAAGAGATTGGCATTTTGATAAACCGACCGTTGGATTAGATATACTATTTATGTAAGTCATACATACAAAAAATCACGATGATCCAATTAATGGTCATATTTTAAAATATCCTAATATTAAAAATTCTATCATTTGTTAATATCTAAGTATAATAATTTTCACAGTGACATTTTAAAAAAGGATCGTTGGATGTGATGTTCCGCTTTTGTAAGTCATGCATGCAAAAAATCATGTTAATCCAACTATCATTTTTTTTATAAAATACCAAATCTGAAAAAACAAAAAAAAAAAACTGTGAAATTATATTTGCACAGTTTAGAACATTTATATGTCAATTAGATTGGAGAAAACGCATTCACATCATTAAAGGGATTAGTCAAGGGCTTCTGTATCTTCAAGAATCCTCAAATTTAACAATAATTCACCGAGATTTGAAAGCTAGCAACATTTAATTAGACAATGAGATGAATCCTAAGATATCCGATTTTGGTATGGCTAGAATTTTTAGAAAAGATGAACATGAAGCCAACACAAGCAGGATCGTTGGATCATAGTAAGTAAATTGCCTCTCTCGCTCTTCTTCTTTTTCTTTCTTTTTCAAAAGCTATCTAGTACACGTACATATTTCCCTTACTAAGATCTTGTAATTTTCATCATCTTTGGTTTTTTTATCGTTTATGCAGTGCAGTGGTGATGTTCCCCCTGAATATGTAATAAAAAGGTATATACTCAAGGAAATATGATGTTTATAGCTTTGGAGTTTTAGTTCTACATATCATAAGCGGCAAGAAGAATACATGTTTGTATGGTCCAAATGAAAATTTGACCTTACTAGACTATGTAAGTTAGTTCCATAAATCCTTTCTTATGCCATTGTGTTATGAAGTTTTGCATTAATTTTAAGTTTTAACTGCCAAAATGGGATTGGTACTAATTAATATTGGTTTGATTTCATGCACATGAATTGTGGAAAGATGATAGAGGGATGGATTTTATTGACCCATCACTAGATGATTCATCTTCGTCCTGTAAACTCGTGAAATGCATGCAGATAGCTTTGTTATGTGTCCAGGAAGATCCAGTGGACAGACCCTCCATGTTGGAAGTTTCTTCAATGCTCAAAAATAAAACTGCAGTTATTATAACTCCCAAAAAACCTGCTTTTTCAATAAAAAGAGATGAAGATGAGGAAACTATGCCCCTATTGAGGGAAAAAAATGGTTCAGTCAATGATGTTACATTTTCTGAAATGGTACCCCGATAATGTAGGTGGGCTCGATCTGTAAGACTATTAATTGAAGAAATTAGCTTTGTTCCTATATGGATTGTAATTAGTAACATATTTTTTCTGACAATGTTGGATCATTAGCTCATTAACAAAATCTAGATACATAGAAATATAATCCCATTATTTTTTATTTTTAAGGATAGCTGCTTTGTGGAATTTATCTTTTGACCTTAATTTTTTGGGAAAATTTGTAACGCCCCAACCTAACAATCGTACCGACCCTTCCGGATAGGTCAATCACGTGTCAAGATAGAGGTACAACCCGACCTGCTCATTCATATATCCTTATGAGAGATAAGAAATATTGGCATAATTAACAATATGAAATGTTATGCTCATACAAATGTCCCAAACGTCTAATACAATAATAATAAATCAAATTATAATACTACCAACATCCCTGGCAAGTAGGCTATGCCACAAACAGTGGCAAATCCCAAAATCAAGAAAATATAAACATTACACAACTCATTATTATACAGGTCCCATGCAGAATCTATCATGCAGCTATCCAACAACCCTCGAGCATAGGCTTATCCAACCAAGGATGCAATCCCAAGCCAACCTGAAATCTACTGCATAAAGCAGGGGTGAGCTTCAACATGCTCAGTAGGAATAAGGTAACCTCTACTAATGACAACAATACAATGATACATGGAATATTTTAGATAAACAAAGTTTTCATAACGTTTATAAAACAGCAATAAAGCAGTTATAAACTTGTGTGGTCTTTCAGTGAAAACAAGTAATCAGGCTGTTCCATATGTCAACTATCTATCTCATGTGTCTCACCATATCATCCATGTCCATCGAAACCAGGCTCGTGAGCGTATTACAAGTTACTGGTTCTTGGCTAACAAGCCACCGGTACCAGCGTAACCGAAACCGACCACTACGGGGTCTGACTTCTCGAGAGAAACCGATCAGTTGCCTAGAACACACGGCCAACTATCGAGCCACTACGGGGCTATAAACTTCGGGTCCGCACTAAGGCTCCACCCAGGACCATGGGCCCTTATAAAGAAACCTCCCTGTGATACAAACCGAGCCAGAACCATGCATAGCAGCAAGAATATATATACATCCAAACCCATTTCCAACCTTCAATTCAATCCAAAATCAAGGGAACAACTAGCTAAAATATCTCATCATCCTTATCAGTTGTAATCCAGTTCAGAAAACAAGCATAAGTTATAAACCAAGAATCTCCAAGTTATTTACAAAAGCAACTTCACATTATGCCCTCTTAAACATTTCCTTAAAAACATATAGTAAAAAGGTTGTTCCCCAGTTTATATAAACATACCTTCCGTTTCTAGATGATTTTCCAAAAAAAAAACATAGTTAAAATCTCAAAAGTCACAGTTCTGTGCTTTAGTTTCATTTCATATTTATGCCACACAATAACAGTTCTCAAACCGTTATATTCCATGTATCTATTTAACCATTTGATAAACGAGGTTCTCGAGTATTCATAAATCATAAGATTCGAATGTGTTTAATATTCACGAAGTTCTCGAAGAGATATAAAATAGTCATATCATCATTAAAAGTAAAAGGTTACTTATCCCTACCTCAATGCAATTGTGGTTTCCAACCCTTGCGGCTCCACGAGCCTCCCAATGCAATGCTTGATGCACCCAATGCAAGTGGTCCTCCAAAGGACCCAACCAACACTGAGAAACAAACAATAATGCAAGCAAGGAAGATCAAAAGAAAGCACAAGCATCCACAGTTCAAAAGTAAAGCAATACGACTCTCAAAACTGCTCACTCACAACCCTAAGGGTTTAAAGACCCAAAACGCCAAACCCAAGACTTCAAAACTTCTGAAACATATCCCCAGTTGTGTCAAGATGCCACACGTTAAATTCCATGGCCAAAAACAGAGCGGAATAAGAGATATAGGCCAAAGAAAACATAGTGCACACACGAGGGGTAAATCTGGTATTTCTAAAATTTCTCTCTCCAGAAATAATTTGACCTCAAAACCTCAAAATTTAGAAAGTACAACTTGAGAGCTTTTCGTGCATATAAAGTACGTGAAAATTGGAGTTCGTATGAAAAAGTTACGATGAAAAGAAGATTTAAAGAAAAACAAGGAAGAAAAACACTTTTAAGTTCCATTACCGATAATGGCATAGGCCATTATCGATAATGCCCTGTTCTACAGCAAACACACACGGCTAAAATGTGATTTCCCACATCACCTAACTTTATCAAACATTACCAAGTTTAAATTTTGTCTACTAGAACCTAAATCCAACTTAAAATAATTTCAAAACTCTTGATTTACACTTTTAATCCTCAAAACACTTCCCAGAAATACAAATCCACCTTCAAGCAAGTTTATAAACATAAGCTCAAATAATATTTGAAAGAAAAGGAGAATCAAACCCACGGTTGAAACTTAAACATCATATGCAGATTTTTAAAGTTCAAGAACCTAAATTTAATATCTCATCTTGGTTAAAGATCTGTCCACAGTAAGTTTAATACATGAGATCTATTTGTTTTAAAGTTAGATTTGAAAAGAACCCATCAAAGAGTAACTAGGTTTAAAGTTTTAAAACCATAAATTCACATGCATGTTTAGAAACATGAATTTGGACCTTTTAAACTCAAGAACGCAGATTAAAATACATTCATCCAAAATGTTAGACCTAGAAACCCAAAATATTACTTCACGTTTGCTCAAAATCCACATACGAGCCAAAACAGTTATGGATCTTCTTACCTACAGTTTTAAATCAACATTCATAAATGTTCAAAATCATGCAATTTGTTATTTAAACTCAAAATCATAACTTCAAATGCATACATCCAAAAAGTATGATTTCAAAAAACTAAAACACAGATTTATAATATATCCAGAATTCATTTTCCAGCCCCTTCGTTTTACTGGTTTACCAAAATGTTTATTTTATAAATGAATCCATCCACATACAATTTCAAAGACTTGCATAAAACTGTTTTTAAAACCCAAAAAAAACTCATAAAATGCCCATCCTCATCGGCCCAAGCTCAAAACTGTGCAGCCATGGCTGCTGCACAATGATAATCTTAACACAGTCATGAATAAAAATTAAAAACTCATATTCAAAGCCCAACTCAGCCATGAAACTTCCCACATAAAAATTATCTAGACTTTCTTGTTCAAAGTATATTATCAAAACCAGAAATTTTTAAAAGGAAAGAAGATCAAAAGCCACATTTTGAACCCAAGTCAGCCATTTAAACTCAAAACCAGAAATTTAAAATGCATGCCTCCGAATTTACAAATTTTAAGAGCCCAAAACAGTTTTCAAAGCTTGAATCCCAGCAGCCATAGTTGCTGCTCATCATCAGTTCCTTAAATTCATCCACAAAACCTCTTAACCAAACCCAAAACTATCACTCAACCCAAATAACATAGATTTGAATCAAAAACCCAACATGCAAAGCATTATTGCCACCGATTATACCCAAAAGAAAGAACCCATAACAGTTTTATAAAAAAAAAAAAAACCAAATCTGTCAATGCCAAATCAAGCTCCCACATCATCTATATACAAAACCCAACACATATAACACAGATCAAACTCAAAACATCACATAGAAGGCATGGGCTGAGTTATTCAACAACATGAAAAACAAGATCCAACCGGTCATCACAGCCACGAAGGGTTGCCACCGCAGCCATGGTTGCAACAGGGAAAAGAGAAGAAGAAAAGAAGGAAGAAGGGCTCACCTCAGCTCCGGTAATGGCAGGGCAGCAACAGCAGCTTCTTCCGGCAGCAGCGTTCTCTCTCCTCCCACTCTAACCTCTCTTCTCTCACGGTCTGATGAACCAAAATGAAAAAAAAAAAAGGTGTCTAGTCTTGGTTTTAAAGAGGAGATGAAAATGGACCCAAGTGAAATTTATTAAAAATTCAATTTCTTATAATTTAGATACCCTTGAGCTTATCCAAAATTTTCAAAATTGCCCCCAACTTTCATAACTTTTTAAAATATAAGATTTCTTAATTTACTAAATACCCCAATTTCATAGATAATCTCAAAAATAGGCTTTTAAAATTTTTTGGGTTATTACAAAATTGGTGAGAGGTCATGCTCTATAAAAGTTTAATCTGAAAAGTCCTCCTAAAATTTCTATCATTCTTAAGGTTCTAATTAATATTTATTTCATGCGAAAAAGTCCTAATTTTTAAAAATAATTTTCAAAATGACAGAACTACCCCTGAATGTATTTTTACTGTTCATTTTTTTTTTTGTATTTTTACTATCAATTTTCAGTATTTTTACTGTCAATTTTCAACATTTTTGCAGTCCATTTTCAGCATTTTTTGCATTTTTACTGTCCATTTTTTAATAATACTAAAAACACAGTAAAAACACCTTGAACACATTGTGTTTATATATATAAACACATACACAGTAAAAACACATTTACATAGTAAAAACACTTTCAACACATTGTGTTTTTAGCATTTTTACTGTCATTTTTTAATAATACTAAAAATACAGTAAAAACACCTTCAACACATTGTGTTTATATATATAAACACATACACAGTAAAATCACCTTTACACAGTAAAAACACCAGTTCAAACTTCTATGACTTTAGAGAAATTCCTACTGTTGTTGCAACTAGTGGCTTGGGCAAATCCAGTAGGAAAATGACTTTTAGGCTCAGTTGACTTCTAGTTCCTTGCTCTAGGGCAAGCAGATAGTAAACGAGGCTTGATCGGTAAGCAAGTGGCCAAAGAAGAAGGGAATTCTGTAAGTGAAGAAAGCCGAGTTGAACAGAAGAAGAGTGCAGACCAATCGGAGAAGAAGAGTTGTTGTTGTCTGGTTCTTCGATTGATCGGAAAAGAAGAGTTAACGGGAAAGCAAAACCCTAGGCTGATTGGCGTCAATGTTGAAAGGAATGAACTGTAATCCAGCGTTGTTGTGGTTAAAGAAAAAGCCGCGGGTTGAAAGCAAAACCCTAGGTTGATTGGCGCCATTCTTGGATACGGATTTGAATCTGAAAAAAGACTTAATGGGGAGAAGCAGGGGCGAAGCTATTCTATGTTCAAGGGGTGCTATGGCACCCCCTCACTTTTCAAGAATTGTTATTATATATATACATATATCTTCCATATATATGAGATATTATGTGGTAAAACATTCCTACACCCCACATTTTCCCAGGCCTCCACTACCAATGGTTTCACATGTCCCATTAATACATTTTACTTTAATCCAAATTATCTCTACAGATTTACCTTCCATCTAATTTCCAAAAAAGTAAAGGAAAAGGAAGAAAAAAGTTTTGAATCTTGTATATATTCTACATTTTTTTTAAAGGTTGTTTTTGAAAAATAAATATCTCACCTCTAATTCCTCAATTGAGCCAAATAGTTGTATGTGTTAAACTCAATTGACTATGATTTTTTGGTTATAAGAGGTCCCAGATAATTAAAAATTAATTTTACACTTAGAATTTGAATTTTTCGTTATTTTCCTTCATTTCCTTAATGGTTTGTTTAGTTTTTAATTTTATAATTGTCCCTTTCTATATAAATTTTAATTAAATAGTAAGAATAGTTATCTATTCCACTAACAATTAAAAGTTGTAAAGAATTCTTAGAAATGATAATTAAAGTAATTAGTCAAGATCTAGGAATTTTAAATTGATTTAAAAAAAAAAAAAAATTCATGAAAAAATTTACTTCTTGAATTCTAATATATTTGCCACGCTAGAACTATAGAAGTTTTATTTTTAAAGTTTTGGCACCCCCTAACATAAACTACTGGTTCTGCCCGTGGGGAGAAGTAACAGTAGCTCTGTCACCGAATCTTCGCTGATCGCGATCGCCATTGCCGCCGGTGAGTAATAAAGTTTGATCAAGACTTGTTTTCTTGGAGATCATCATTGTTTTTCTTAAGACTCTCGACTACTTTCTCTAAAAGCGAGCAGAGCACGAAAATAATCTGTTTTCGTGCCTCTTAAGGGACGAAGGCAGCGAAAAAGAAGGTCGATGTCGGAAGTTGATTCTCCACCATCATCATCAGGCTTTCTCTGCGAGATCACTATCCATGATGCTAGACGAATCTTTCTGATCGCAGCGATCAGTGAGCGAGCAGATCACCATTATTTCTCTCTCCTCCTTCTCCTTCTCTTTCTCTCTCCTCTTTCTTTCCCTTTTGTGACGTCTCCGTGATATGGCAGTAAAGAAACGTAAATAGCTTTTATAAAAAAATAAAAATAAAAGAAGGGGTATTATTGTCCGAAATGTGATGGAAGGATTTTTCACATTAAAGAATCTTTTGCTAGACTTTTAGCATAAAACACTTCTCATGTGGAACTTCTGGCCAAATTCCCCTAATTTTTTAAACCAAAATTTTTTATTTATTAACCATCTCTACAAATCAAACCGAACTATCCAAAAACAACTTTGTTTTGATTTGGATCTACACGACTTGCATGAACACAGAATGGAGCAAATGAGATTAATGGCCAACATTCAATTGTACAAATGAATCCACTATAATTATGGTCGAGATTGGGAAGAGCTTCCCATGCTAAACCTATCCTGTTGTCATCCTCAAGCACAAATTACCATAGTTATTACAATATCTAACAACTGATTTATTCGCATATTGAAATATATAACTCTGCATATCCAGTTATGTGCTACTAAGTATTGTTGAATTTAGGGCAATTTACGCTAATAAACCTAACTTTATGCAATATTACGTGAATGAATCCCACCCAAAAATATTTAAGTCAATATATATATATATTTTTTTAACAAAAATATCCTTACCCAAAATAAATAACTACACTAATACCAATCTAACGGTCAAAAATAATAAAAAAATTCAAATTTTGCAAAAAATCCCCAATAATATACAATATTCCAAAAATAAGCTATAACCCCCAATTCTTAAAAATAAACTAAATCCCCATTGTAACACACGATCCCCAATTCTGAAGTTAAAATTGAACCCTCAATTTTACGAAGAATCCCCAATTCCCAACTAAAAAATATCACATTAATTACCCATCATGTCACCTTTTAAAAATATTATATCATATTTTTTTTCTTTTCTTTTTTTATTATTTTTAAAATAACATCAATAGAACCTTTTAATAAAATATTTTAAAAATATCAAGCAATGCCTAGATGTGAAAATAATAGTGGAACATTAAGAAACAAACATCTAGCAAAAAGCTTTATCAGTGTTAATTTTAACACTATTTAATAAAATATTTTTTAAACCTCGGGCAATGTCCAGGTGTGAAATTAATAATAGATTATTAAGAATCTTATTGAAAAATAGAAATATTTAGCAAAAGTTTGATCAATTTTAATTTTAAAATTATTGAAATAATTTTTTTTTCCTAATATTGTCCGATTTAAATCTAATTACTATGTTCAAAACATATATGAAAGGTCATTATAATTATTATTATTTTTATTTGTAAAAAGAGGTCAATATATAACTTCAATGGGATGCATTCTAACTTAAACCAAAACATAAGAACAAGAGATAATTATAACTTAAGTGGGACACAGTTTTGACTACTAAGCAGCGTCTTGAATGAGGCATCTTCGCTCAAAAGTCTATGCAGTTCCACTCAAGAAAAGTCTATGCAATTGTCAAAGTCCTAAAAAAAGGGGGGAAAGGAGGTCCATATATATGACTTGGGGTTCACATAATATCAAGAAAAATACATGTAACAAATGGAGCACTTTCACATGGGATTTATATAATGCAGAGAGTCCACCAAACTCAAAAGAAATGCTTTGTTAAGGAGCCGTATTGGTGTTGCTTTAAGTTAATATACAGGATAGTCGTGAAGTTTGTCACATCTTCTTACCTAATTCTTTATACTACTAATAACTTCCTCCTCTTTCAAAAATTTCAATTCATGAGCGTTGAAATTTCGCAGCTGACAGAAAATATCTCTGTATTTCAAGAAGACCCCAAAGAAGCTAGGTTCCTGGCTTCCAGCAATTGAATTGAAAGAGATATGAAGTGCCAAGAGCTTAGAGCCCTGCACTTGGACCAGCACCAAAATCT
>JAESVK010063398.1:0-11493 GCA_017140935.1 Hamamelis virginiana
TATCTTCAAATTCCTGACTAACAAGAGGTACCCACCCTCTAAACACCTAACCAGTACAAGGTTTTCTGGATGACGAAACTAAATCTAGAGTGTTGATGGAACTTCAAGCTCATCTTTTCTATCTTCCTATTCACGACAAGAGGTAAACTCATACTCCTATCTTCTATCCCCAAATTCTATGGCATTCTCAGCTCAAAATTTACTCTATAAGTTTTGGTTGATCATTCCCCTTCATGAGGAATATATTTGGAAGAGTTTAGGTGTTCCAATCTCTTACTTTACAAGCTTAAAATGATGCTCATCAAGTATTTGATAAAATTTCCCAAGAAAACAAAATTTTGATTTTTCAAATCCAATTTCTTATGTCATGATTCAAATATGTTTCACATGTCATGACAAGTTTTCAAAACACATTTCAAATGTATGCACACCAAGTATTCGACCAAATTCTATGAAAGGAAAATTTTCACCTTTCAAAAGCAAAATTCCATGTCATGATTCCATTGACTTTGACAATTTTCTAAAATGATTTCATCATATCATGACAACTTTTCAAAACTTATTTCAAATGTGTGCATAGCACATGTTTGATAAAAATCTCAAAAAAGTAATGCTTATGTTTTTTTCAAAAAACACTATTCTTTCTAGTGACATTTCCATGCTACTAAGAAAGTTTTATTTCAAAAATCAATTTCAACTAAGTATACCTTCAAGGTTTTTGATAAAACATTTTCAAAACTCATTTCATTGGGATTTTCTTTGCAGCTACATTCCTTACGACAAAGGGATTCAAAATCATTAATAATGCTAAGTTATTATAAACTCTTAAGGCATTAAATTATATGACACATAATCTAATACATATAATGATAGTTTTCAACATCACTCTATGCTACACTTTCATTTTTCAACACAAGTGTCACACTTAGTGTAGGTTTCAAACCCATCATTCTATGCACTAATTTCACATGCCAACAATTCCATCCTTAAAAGTTATTCTAACTTATCAATATCAATTCTTTTTCTAATCAACCAAATCTTATATTGTAAACTAACTTCAACAGAAGGATGCCTATGACAAGGAAGCCTAACCTCGACACTAGGGTACCTTTGACAAGGAAGCCTAACCTCGACACTAGGGTACCTATGGCAAGGAAGCCGAACTTAAGAACTTTCTAATGCAGATACTGTAAAAGCACCTTTGAAGAGAGGGAGACGGGCACAAGTAGTTCACATATATCACTCATTTTCATAAACAACCAAGAGGGCTTTCAAAAACATTTTTTGAGAAAAGTTTATAAAAACTGAAGCATGAAGATTATGTTTAAGCACTTCGGCTTGAATCCTTTGATCGCAAAGTGGGACATAAAGTCAATATCAACTTTGATTCTGATGGCTACATCTTTTGGGGTTCATAACCTCATGTATCTTCTTCAAACGTAATGATGTGCATCCCTTCCTTGGATCATACTTGCACTTCCATTTCGATGTCAACCCAAAATACACCTTGCACGCTACTTCAATAGTTGCAAAGGTTCATCAAATTCTGATATCTTTCATTCTGGATGGTCAAGCAAATCGGCTTATGTATCTTGATCAAATGGATGGGATTGTCAAAACCAATGAATATTCAATAATGGGTAAGGAGTATTCCAAACGGATTCAACCACATGGTTGGAGGGTTCAAAAAAAGGTTCGAAGAAGGCTCAGGCAATGGGCCTTGTTAGAGATTCTTAGCTAGACTCATGTCAAATGATTTTGCCAATTCCACCAAATATCACTAAATTTAGGGATTTAAAGAAAGAACAAAACATTAGGGACATAAAAATCCTCACGAAGGTAAAACTTTTCAAACAACTAATACCTAAAAGAAAGCTACACAAGAAGTTTTAGGAAGTGACAAACTTCCCAAAATGGCGAGAAACAAAGAAGCAGCAGGATGTTAATGGCATGTCCATAAATTTCAAGATATTATTTACCCTTATGAATTAAATGTCTTCAATTTATTTAGTTTCAAACTAATTGCCCATGATAAATTAATTTTGAACTCAACACTTAATGTTTTCACAAGAATTGGACCGCACCCAATGTAACTTTATGGGCTACCTACGTATCTCCATTTTGATGTCTAATTTGCAGAAACTGTGACAAATTGTTTGATATTTGTGGAGAATCAGGTCCTCGTAGTTCATAACACTTTCCTTTTTCTGCTTGCTCTAACTTTTGCTTAAGTAGCCTTTTCAGGTTTTCTACTTAGCGAGCTTGATTTTTTTTTTTGAATGCCCTAACTTTTGCCTAGGCAGCCCTTTCGGGTTTTCTACCTAGCAGGCTTGATTTTTTTTGATGCCCTAACTTTTGCCTAGGCAGCCCTTTCTGGTTTTCTACCTAGCGGGCTTTTCATTTTTTCATTTTTCTTTTTCTTTTTCTAAATTGATGAGATGAGCAAACTTAATCCTCTTTTAAATTTAAAGACAAATAGCCCCGCTTGATAGCGCTTGATTAATGGTGTACAGACCACACATCTTGGTTCGAATTCTCTTCTTAGGACTAACTCCTCTTCTTTTTCTAAGCCCCGATGTACCATATTTTCTTTTTCTTGAATGACTTCGAATGCCAATCATTTCTACTTCTTTTTTTCTATTTTCTTTTATTTTTCTTTATTTTATTTTTTTGGAAACCCCATTCTTTGGGAGGAGCCCCACCATTGAATCTTCATCGCATGATCTAATCTTTTCTATTAAAACTTTTCCAAATCTTCGCGATCTTTCCCGAGTATGAGTATACTATGGGTTGATTCGATTTGGGAAGAATCAGCCCCTAGTTACTAATCCATCCTATTTCATCTCTCCAACTTCATCTTTCTTGACTTTTTCTTGATTTATCTTCAAAATGAATGAAAGGTAGTCACACCAGAATGAGGCCATCGCAGGACATATTGTCTTTAAACTTAAAAGTTTCTCAAGTTTACTTTAAACGTGATGCCCGATTGATTTCTTTTTTCTTGCGAGAAAATTATTGGTCCAATCTTAATTACCTTAGACAAGTCATTTGTCCCTAAACAATTGATTCCAATTAATTCATGTAGGTTGATTGTCCCATATTCCTTTGCTCAACGAGCTCCAGAGAGACATTTTTCTTAAAATTTACATCCATGCCATAAACATCCACAGAAGAAGACAATGCAAAGAAGATGCAGAAGAGAATCTTTTTTTTTTTTTTTTTTTAGAAATCGAAGGGAAATGACAAAATAAAGAAATCCTAAACAACGGATCACCCTAGTCCCACAAGCGGGCTAGGGAAACACTTATTATTGAAAATGAAAACTGAAATCCTACACTACTCAAAGAAAACACAAACAAAATCTTATAAGCTACTATTCGGCAAAAACAGTTCTTCATCTTTCATGGGCTTTCACTAAGGTTCTCCTTCAAGGGATCCATTGGAAAGGGGTGTGGTGGTGGGCTCAAGATAAATGATTAGAGAAATTGGATGGTGAGACAACTTTGTGGTCAATCAGATCTTGGATTTCATGGCGAAGGCGGTAGCACTGGTTGGTCGAATGGCCCAGGTACTGATGAAAATTGCAGACTCATCTCCATTGAAGGATTTGGGTATGGACTTAGGGAGAGGCCTTGGCTCGAGGGGTTGCAAAAGATTTTGATCTTTCAATATCTCGAGGATTTGATCCAACGACATGTGAAAATCAACAAATTGGCGGGGTGGATTTTTTTCATTGGAAGGCAATGTGGGTGGGATAATGGTATTGACTTCATCACTTGACTCTTCTTCGAAAATGGTTCGTTGTCTTTTGAGAGATGGTTCAACTTCGATGGCTCTTTTAGCAAGGGCGTCTTCGACTTGGATTCTTGCCCCGATAAGAGCTTTGAAATTGGGAAAATACTGTGCAAAGAGATACTTGCGATAGCTGGGTAATAAACTCTTGAGTACCATTTGGATTTGTTCTTTATCTGTTGGTCGATTGATCATCTGAGAGGCCTTAGCGCTCCACCTCATAATAAAAGCTGAAAAGGTTTCATAGGGTTCTTGTTTGGTTGTTTCCAAATCACGACGAGTGACGTCAATTTCTGTATTGTACTGGTAGTGGCTAATAAACTCAATGCAAACGTCCTCCCACGTCTTTATCTTAGACTCTTCCAAATGTAAGAACCATTTCAAAGCAAATCTGGCAAGCGACTCATGAAACATTTGGGCTAGTAGCTCATCATCGGCCCCACGAGGATGCATGACTCTCACATACTTCTTCAAATGGATCTTAGGACAACCCATCCCATCAAACTTTTCTAATTCCGGCATCCTGAAGTAGCTGGGTAAGCGGGCTTTCGGGAATAAGGAAAGCGAGGTCATGTTCATCAAGTCATCAGACCTTCGGAATCCTTTAAGGGCTTTTTCCAGGGCTTCAATCCTACTATTTAGGAGAATAGGCTCTTCAACGACGTATGAAGGATTTTTGGGTTGAGGATTTTTATCCAGGTCAATGGGCTTGACGGATTCAAAGATGGGCTTAGGTTTAAAGGATGATTCTCCTATTTTTGCCCCATTCTTTTCGGATAGGTCTTGGGTTGCTTTTAGGGCTAGGAAATCTTCGGCCATTTGAGCTAGGGCCTCCATTCTTTCCTTGGAGGACATGGTTATAGCAGCAGCAGTAGGGGAAACCTCGTCTTTGTTAGCCATATCGGAATCAACAGATGAATCAACGCTTAACCCAGGCCCACTAGAGTCAACGATCCAAGCCAGAATGCTCTTAAAAAGAGAAAAAAATTTTGAAATCAATTTAAAGCCCCATGATTGCTTTTTGAAAAAGAATGATATTTTACAAAACTCACAAAGCCCCTACTTTCTGGGACATTCCTTTAAAAAGGATTAAGGTTCACACCAAAAGCATATGAGGTGGACTAGGGAATCTTAGGGAAAGAAGCCTATAGTAAAGACACTCAGAATGAACAGACCTATAGAACCTGGGCTTAAAGTCCGCACAATTCTCACTTTCAACATCTAAAGCCCAAAGGCATATGGGGATCATTTGGTAGCATAGCACTACAATGGGCCACTGCCCACAGGCAATGGGGCAAGCCCCGATTGGCACTCTAATATCGTAGGAGACTTTCCTAAAGGTAGCAAAAGAGGAATAAACCTAATTGCCCTACAATCTATAGGTTCTACACTTATCTTGCTCAAACATGTTAGGGCAATTGAGGAAAATTCGGCGGCATAACCCTACCATCGGGGTAAGTAGAGAGCTGATGGGTATAAGGACTATACTTCTGATGGGTACCCCAAACAAAGATGAATGATGGTCAAGGACCACTAAACTTTTGAGATCATGGGCCTAAGGCCCACACAAAGATCACTTCCTAACCACAAGGCCCACAAACGGGCACAACAACTCGGTAACAAAACACTACTATGGGCCCGGGCCCAGGAACAAAGAAGGGATAAGGACTATACCTTTTGCAACTACCAAAACCTTTAGGACATTTTCCTTATGGGTTAAGGGTATTCATCGAAGGTGTAGACCTAAGGATCCTACTCTAGACTATGGGCCTAAAGCCCACACAAATCTCATTTTCAATCTACAAGGCTCATAAATGGACAAACAGTTTAAAAGTATAGGCTAAAAGCCCACACATCAATCCCATCTCAAACACTCTCACATCCTATCCTATGAAGATGGACCTAAAGCCCACGTCTCGAACTCACCGCAGACCTATACCTTATATCCAAAGGACATGGGCCTAAAGCCCACGTCTCACGTATCACGTCTTCTCCTAACACTCACAAATCAATACCACTATCTGGGCAGCGTAACACTACCACAGGCCTAAGCCCATGAACCTATAGAGTACTAGTCTTTATTAGGTACCTTGACTCTTTGAGGACACATCCCTTAAGAGTTTAGGGCATTTCATAAAGGTCTAGTCCTACAGATCCAGGTCTTAGTGGTTCTACACATTTCACAATCATGGCTCAGACAAAGCCGGGGGGTAAATCCGGCAGCATAACATTACAATAATGTGCTAGAAAGTGACGTAGGGTATGTGTCCTACAGAGACGGTCTATATGGACTAATGCAAAGGGTAGGCTGAGTGTCCCTTACTTGCTCGGTCCAATCGATATACCTAACCACATGTGACATCAGGAATGCTGCGTGGGTCCAACAGTACGTGATTGGTCCGTTTGATATACCCGAGGGTACTTGGCAAGAAGGGTGATGGCTTTCGCATACATGGAACCTGAGAGTCAAAGAAACCGGGCCCAGGGCTAGGCTCATCGTTGGCTATAGCATACAACGTCCTAATCATGCAGAGTCAATGCGCACACAATACAGAAATTAAAGTCACAGTCATTAAAATGCAAGTGATTGATTTTATTAATTAAGAAATTGAAAAGCCCAAAAATAATTAATTGGAGTTTAGCCCTCGACATCCCCAGCGGAGTCGCCAGTCTGTGAACCAGCCAACCTGAATGGGGAGGCCTCTCGTTCACTCTTGGGGGGGTGTTTTTCTTGAGTGGATTGTGGATGATGTTTATCCACCTCGATTTATCATTCTCTATTATCCACTCAAGATAGGGTTTTTGAAAAAGGATAAGAGTTTGTAAAAACTAGGAGTTGCCACCTTATTTTTAGGGAACAAAGAAAACACAAAAAGAGTTTTATTTTCAATAAAACATTGACCCCATATTTTGGAAAAGCATGGTCTTTCGAATCAAAGTAGGATTCGGAGGCTAGGTTACGAAGTGAGAAGATTCCAAGGAACTCCTTGTCGGCACCCATTTCGCCCTAATTAAAGGTCTCCTAATTAAGTTTGGGCTTTATCAAAATCTTTTCAAAACAATCCTAGTATATCTAATCAATCACAAAATATGAATAATAATATACAATAATAATAATATATAGTACAAAAGTATACACAATCCTAAGGGTCTTAGGAAACTAGAAGTCAACCTAAGATTGGACTTGCACCCTATTGACTGCCTACGTACCTTACCAATTGCTTGATAAAGATCAAAGTCCACGTAGTTCGATTACCTAGGATTCTCCTATTGTAATGAACTACACTATCATTAGCATTCTATCTCATCCAAGACTCTATCTTCGAGAGTTTTTATTAATTTGAAATCATTTTTATAAAATAATTCATCAATTAATAAATTCCCAATGAATTTAGAATTCTTTTTAAAACACAATTCTTATCCAATCACAACTCTTTTCAAAATGGGAATTCTATCCCGAGTTAAATCCTTTCAAAGGGTGGAATTTCATTCCAAATCAAACTCAGAGTTCCAATTTCATTGGGATTCAATTAATTGTAGATTAATTTTGATAAAACATTAATTTTAGAAATTCTCTTGAAGATAGGATCCTAAATTCATTAGAATCCTAAATCTAGTGTAATTCTTACAACAAAGAAGAATCCTAGGTGAGATCAAATGATCCCCCTAATCCTAGGGTTTCTAGCTAATCCTAGGTTAGTTTAAACACCTAAAATATTAAATGCATGCTTGCTGGAATTTAAATAAAATAAGTAAAAGACGCGATAAACAATGCTAGTGATGCATGAAAAATGACCCTAAATGCAATCTAATCAAACTATGTGAACCTAGGCATATTTCTAAGTTGGATTTGGCCCTAAAAATGGTTTTTAACTTACTTTGAAGTTACTTTCAATCCATGGACAGATTTGAATATAGCTTTAAAAGTAATTTAAAACCCATGAAAACAATAAATAAAAAAGGTGTAAATGATCTAGCATGCAACCTAATATGATATATTAACACTACCATATGTAAAACTACACCAAAACAACCAAATCTCATGCTTAAACTACTTAATTTAACACAAGGGAAGAATTTTACCTTCGCATGCTCCCTCGAACACAAGTCATATCATTCCATATTCCAAATAATGATGAAGAAGAGAGAAGTAGAATAAACCAAAATACGAATGCATGTAATTCATAAACTCATATAAAAGAACATTCAAACTTACATCTAAACTTACATTTTTATGTGGAAACATAAAATCATATGAACACAACTAATTCCTATTATGCATTCTAGGCATGAAATGAATCCTAAATATGTTCCTAACAAGACACGATTAACGTAATGACATAAACCTAAACTATTAACATGCATCCTTCAAACTCATCTTAACATGGTAACAAGACTCAAAGAGATGGATTAATATGCTTTCCTAACTTTAAGAAAATAACATGCATGAAACTAATATATTATCATATATTCTAGACATAAAATAAATCCTAATACTAATATAGTATGATCATGGAAGGATAATAAAAGAATAAAAATGAAAGGAAAGAATAAAGAGAGATATGCAAACTTTTATCCTAGCATAAACTAATCCCTATCATTAATCCTTATCATGCATACTAGAATAATATGAAAACCTATTCTAAATACTTAATCCTAATACAATATAGACATAAAAGAAAAGAAGAAGAAGAAGAAGAAGAAGAAGAAGAAAGAAAAATACTGTTGGCCCAAAATATACTCTAGAGGGGGGTGAATAGAGTATTGGCAATTTAAAAACTAATTTAAAAATGGGATAGAGTGTTTTTGAAAACTCAAACTTTTAATAACTAGAATGCAAGATTAAATCTCAACTCAGCAAAATATAAAGCAAGTAAATAAATTTAAATGCAAGAGATAGAGTTAGAGAAATTCAAACACAAGGATTTTAACGTGGTTCGGTCTCCGCCTACGTCCACACCTCAAGATCTCCGTCTCAAGGATTAATCCACTATCAATCTCACTTCCGGTGGAGATTCAAACCTTTACACAGCCTTCTTTCACAGTGGAAGACTCTCACCAAACAAGGTTTATACAAAACCTTAAACTCACAAGAAATACAAGTGAATATGGATGACCACCAATATGATTCTCAACAACACTAAGAATACATCAAATACGCTCTCAATAATATCTCTCAAAGATTTAAACTAATTTGCTCATAGAGAGAAATACAGGAATTGAATCACTCAAGAATGATGAACACTTGTAAGCTGCAATAGTGTATATGATTGTGTGTAGAATTAAGCTTCATGGCAAGTGTATTTATAGCCTTAGAAATCAGCTATACATTGGAGCGTCTAGGAGGAGCGTCTTGGCAATATGCAGATTCAAACTGGTTTGAAAAATGCAACAAATCCGTTTGGAGGTGCAGCCATGTTTGAATCAGCATTCACAATGTCAAATGTTGCAGCAGCAGCTTTGACAATTACTCCAACAGCAATCTGCCACTATTCCTGCAGAACACTTATTTACATATAAAACATATAAACATTTAAGTAAATGGTTGCATTTTACTTTTAATTACTTTTACTTTCATTTACTTAAGTTTACAATGTAAATAAGGAAGTACCCCACATTTGGATTCAATGGAAAATACTAGAAAATCAAATTCCCAATAAATCAAAATGTAGAAAATCAATTTTAGTACAAAAAATAATTTTCGTCAACAGTGTCAAAAATTGATCTATCGAGTAGGGTATTATATACCACGTATAAAAGCTACCTCAAGGCTGTACTCAGTTAATGAGTATATAGGGATCAATTACCACAAAAAATTATTTTGAAAAACTCAATATATCAAAAATTCATTTTTCATACTTAGCCAAATTTTTCATAGGGAAAAACAGTTTCTGGGAATAGTAACATCTTCAATACTTGAGCCTCCAATTCATGGATTTTGTTGTCCATTTGTTTGCTCCAATCTATCTTGAAAATCTGTCTTACAAATTTAACATTTAAGCACAAGATATTTGGATAACGCAGCGGCAAATGTTTGTTATCATTAAAACCATATAACATATGCTGGATTGGAACCATTTAGGCTAACAATATAAAACTATAAAACTCTACTAACCTCTTTGCCTTATTGCTTCAAGCCTTTTCCTCAAGCTCCAAGCCTTCTCCTCAAGCTCCAAGGACTCCAAGGACCTTAATGACTCTAAAACTTAAGCTAGAGTGCTATGGGGGAAGCTTGTGCAATTGCTCAAGCCTCTACTCTCCAAGCTAGCTCTCTAAAGCTTATTCTGTGTGTTGAAACTGATTTCAGGGCCCTCTATTTATAGGGAGGCCTGAGTTTGATCAATGGTTGAGTTTAAATCTCCTAGGAATGATCCAAGGGCTCAAAATTAGCCTTCCAAGGTGTTCATACTCATCCAAAAGTCCCCATGGCCGAACTGGACACATGGCAAGGCTTGAAAGAGTCCTGGGCAGGTAAAAGACTCATTATTAGCAGTTACTGGGCGAGAGAATGGATGACCGTCCACCCTAGGACGGCCAACCATCCCCTAGGGATGGCCAACCGTCCGGGGAGGGATGGTCATCGATTCTTCAGCCCAAATTTGACCTATTTTGGCCTCTCTAGACCCGTCTCAGCTGTTTTCGGCTTTTCGGGCCCGTTTCAAGTCCAAATTCGACGATTCAAGCGCCAAAACGATCGTGATTCGATTCTCCATGTTTCTAGAAGAGTTTGAGGATGAAAAATCTTAACCATGATCAAAGGGGTTGAGAAGAACCAAGCCGATTAGCTGTTTTGGGCTTATCGGGCCCTTTTAGGGTTTTGAAATCCACTAACTGATTGGTCGTAAAAACCATTTCTACTTCTCGAAACAAGTTTTAAAACATTTTAAGAAAGTATATTGAAGCCTTTGAAGGCTTTGGTTTGATAAAATTATCGAATCCCGGTCACTTCCGTTCGAAACCCTAATCTGGGCTTAAAAGGGCCTTTTGAGCCTCAAGAGCCAAACATGAGCTAGAAGGCTCAACAGGCGTTGCCATTGACCAAATTAGCTACCAAATACACCCTAATTACCTATGCCAAAACCTCGGGACAATCTGAAACCAATTCGATAGCTCTTAGGGACTTTTGTGATCAAAAGGACAATTCTGCCCCTTAGGTCACAAAAGACCTAATTACCTATCGAGCCTGACTCGGAATGCAATGGAATTTTGCAGGGATGCTCCTAGACTCTCTAGAAACCTAATGCAAAAAGAACTGACTCAATCTGACCTAAAAACACACATGTGATATTGATCTCTACCTATTACCCACAAGGGGTAAAACTGGGAACTTAGGGTTTTGACACCCTATTTTATTTCTAAACATAGGCAACCATTCATGACCATACTCATGGTCAAAAATGGATGTCTACAGAAGCCCCTCGTTGATGTTCTTGGCTTCGCTAGTGAATATCAACGAAAACAATGACATCCCATTTTTGACACAACAAAATAGGGATAATTAACCATCAAAATTATTTTGAAAGCTTCGCTTCAAATTCTCTCTCCCTGGAAGTCTCACTTCTAGTTATCTTAAGGACTTTCAATCCTTTTGGAAATTTCATTTCCCAATTATCATAAAAATTTAGGAGTCTTCGACTCATCACTAGAAATTTCATTTCTAGTCAACTTAAGGATTTTCAATCCTTTTGGAAATTGCATTTC
>JAESVK010063401.1:0-27412 GCA_017140935.1 Hamamelis virginiana
AGGAGAGGCTTATTTAAAGAGAGAGAACCCTAATAGCCACAAGCTTGCATCATCCCACTTCTCTCTCGATAGGTGCCGCCCCTCTCTCTCTCTCCCTCTCCATGCTTGCATTTTTCAAGTGTTGAAAAATTCAAGAAGGCTTAACAACTCTTGTGTTCGTGTGGACGATCATTGGAGGCCACCATTCTTTTGGGGCTCGAGGTTTGAGCGAGGACGATCATCAAAGGAAGAGAACATCGCAAAGGAACAAATCAATGTAAGCTTTACTTTAATGTATTTAATTTAAAGTTGATTCGATTCATCGATTAAGAAGATTCATGGATGAATATCAATGGGAAAAATTTTATTTTTACCTTCCGCTGCGTTCCCATGGTGTATTCTTTCAAAGAAACCTCGTTATCCCAGGCTGCTAAGTTATCGAAAAAGTTTGTCAACTTTTAGGCTCAAATAGGGTACTACGGTGGATCCTATACTCTAGCAATAATATACCAGGCACAAGGACTTGAAAAGGGGCCTTAAATCATTTTTCAAAAATTGCACAATATTCTCGACCGATTAGCAAGTTAATTTGCATTCTAAAATACGCACGAATTAAGTATTTACGCAAGATATAACAAATAAGCAATAACCAAGAACTGAACTGAAATGATGAATATTTGAGTCCCAAAAATGATCGAATGGTTCAAAATTTGCATTTATTTGTCGCCAGTCTCCACTTTATAAACGGGTTTTTAGCAGATATTCTAATTGCAAAATATGAAGATTAAACCAAGTTCGTGCATGTGTAAGAGTTGAATACAGGCTAATCACAGTAAAGTTACATTTAATGTATCGAAAATAGACAAATAGATATAATATAAATGTATGAGTAAAACTCACAGTTATAACATATTTATTTATCAAAATCTATACAATCAATAACTATACAATCCAATGGTATAATATGTGCAAAAGAAATAGGAACAATAAAGCATTATATACGCAAAAATTTGAATGAATAAGTAAACCATTATATACGCAAAAATTTGAATGAATAAGTAAATAAAAACAGAAAATAAAATATACAACCCCTCCCCAACTAGAACTAGACATTGTCCTCAATGTTGCAAGGATGTTACGACCAGAATAACCTGTAAGTACAAACTACGGGAAATGGGTGGGGGGGACTAAGTTAACGTCTAGAGCCAGACGTGAAATTCCTCACTAGTCGAAATGATAGGTTGGGTCTTCCAAACTGATAGACTCAACTACCAAACCATCCCTAATGCCCTCACTATCAGTTATACCCTCAATATACGACTTAAGTCTTTGTCCATTCATAGAGAAGGACAAACCAGTTCGAGGATTTCTAATTTCAACAGGGTCCAGTTTTTTTCAAAGTCATTTTCTCATAAACCAACCGTCGGATCACTGTGATTTTTTGCAGGCATGACATACAGAAGATGGACATCTAATCCAACGGTCAGTTTTACGAACTGTCATATAAAATTGGCCATATGGAGGGGACCTTACGCAACCTTGCGTAAGGTGGGCCTCATAATAGAATGACTGTACCATGAGGAGCAACCTTTGTTACCACAAAAGGTCCATCCCAGCGAGACCTAAGCTTACCAGGAAATAGCCTCAATTTGGAGTTAAACAGCCACACCTTCTGATTAGGTTCAAAAGATTTTCTATTGATGTGTCTGCCATGAAACTCTTTCATTTTGGCTTTAGAGATTTTAGAACTTTCGTAAGCCTCGTTCCTAATCTCTTCGAGCTCATTTAATTGAAGCTTGCGGTGAGATCCCGCTTCCTTCATTTCAAAATTGAAATTCCTAATGGCCCAAAGTGCTTTGTGTTCTAGCTCGACTGGGAGATGACAAGGTTTGTCATAGACCAAACGGTACGGAAACATACCAATAGGGGTTTTAAATGCAGTCCTATAGGCCCACAATGCATCAGTTAGGCGCAATGACCAATCCTTACGATCGGGCCTGACAGTTTTTTCGAGGATATGCTTAATTTCCCTATTTGATACCTCCACTTGACCGCTAGTCTAAGGATGATACGGGGTTGCAACCTTGTGAGTGATAGAATATTTAGCTACTAACGTTGCAAAGGGTCGATTGTTAAAATATGACCCTCAGCTCCATCACTGATGATGGCCCTTGGAAACCCAAACCTAGAGAAAATGTTCTCTTGGAGGAATTTCAAAACCACCTTGCGGTCATTAGTCCTAGTGGCTACTGCTTCTACCCATTTAGACACGTAATCCACAGCCACTAAGATATATACGAACCCATGCGAAATAGGAAAAGGTCCCATGAAGTCGATGCCCCATACATCGAAAATTTCGACGATTAAAATAGGATTAAGAGGCATCATATCCCTTTTAGACGTAGAACCCATTCTCTGGCAATTTTGGCAGGACTTGCAAAAGTCCAAAGCATCTTTAAATAGAGTGGGCCAATAGAACCCACACTGCAAGACTTTAGCAGCAGTCTTTTTCCCACTAAAGTGTCCTCCACATGCTAAAGTGTGGCAGAACTTCAAATGTCTTGCATCTCACTTTCTGGGATACACCTACGGATTACCTGATTAGCACAGTACCTAAACAGAAGAGGATCTTCCCAATAATAGAATTTTATCTGAGAAAATAATCGATCTTTTTCCTGTTTTGACCAAAGAGATGGTACTAGGCCTGTGGCATGATAATTCACGATATGAACATACCAAGGTAAAGTAGAATGAGTGACAGCAAAAAGCTGCTCATCAGGGAAAGAATCCCTAATAGGCGTGGGGTCACTCTCTTCTTCAACTACTATCCTGGAAAGGTGGTCTGCAACGACATTCTCAGATCCTTTTTTATCCCTGATCTCAAAATCAAATTCTTGCAATAAGAGAATCCACCTAATCAGTTTAGGCTTCGTCTCTTTTTTAGAGAGCAGGTACTGCAAAGCGGCGTGATCTGAGTACACAATAGTCTTCGATCCCCAAAGATAGGATCGGAATTTGTCAAGTGCAAAAACTACGGCAAGCATTTCTTTCTTAGTCGTAGTGTAATTTAACTGAGCATCATTTAAGGTTTTACTTGCATAGTATATAACATACGGGGCCTTATCTACCCTCTGACCTAACACTGCCCCCAAAGCAAAATCGGAGGCGTCACACATAAGCTCGAAAGGAATTGACCAATCAGGAGCTCGCATGATAGGTGCCGAGGTCAACATTAAACGCAACTTATTGAAGGACACTAAACAGGTGTTATCAAAATTAAAATCCACATCTTTAGCAAGCAGATTGCACAATGGTTTTGCTATTTTGCTAAAGTCTTTAATAAAACGCCTGTAAAATCCCGCATGTCCAAGAAAGGATCGGATTTGTCTAACAGTAGTGGGAGGAGGTAATTTGGCAATTAAATCAACCTTAGCCTTGTCAACCTCTATCCCCCTACTAGAAACTATGTGACCAAGCACAATGCCCTCTCGAACCATAAAATGGCTCTTCTCCCAGCTTAAAACAAGATTAATCTCACAGCATCTCTTAAGGACTTTTGAGAGATTAGAAAGGCACTCATCAAAAGAAGGACCGAAGACTAAAAAGTCATCCATAAACACTTCTAAATATTCTCCTATCATGTCAGAAAAAATAGATGTCATGCATCTTTGGAAAGTGCTCGAGGCATTGCATAGGCGAAAGACATACGCCTAAATGCAAATGTCCCAAATGGACAGGTAAGTGTAGTCTTCTCTTGATCCTCAGGGTAAACCGCTATTTGGTTATACCCAGAATAGCCATCTAAGAAACAATAAAAACTTTGCCCAGATAACCTCTCTAGAATTTGGTCAATGTAAGGCAGTGGGAAGTGGTCTTTCCTGGTCTTGGAATTCAACTTTCTATAGTCTATACAGACTCTCCAACCAGCGGTAGCACTTGTAGGGACTAGAATACCCTCTTCATTAGCTATCACTGTAATGCCAGACTTTTTAGGAACCAATTGAGTAGGGGAAACCCACTCACTATCAGATATTGGGTAAATGATACCCGCATCCAACAATTTTAAAACTTCATTTTTAACGACCTCTTTCATATTCGGGTTTAATTTACGTTGGGCATCCCTTGAAGGATTTACACCTTCCTCAAGATGGATTCGGTGCTGGCAGATTGACGGGTCTATACCCTTTAAATCAGCAACCGAGCATCCAATGGCTAATCTGTGCTCATTCAAAACTAATAACAGCTTACCTTCCTGTTCTAAATTTAGAGTAGATGATATTATAACAGGCAAAGTGTCACTACTACTCAAAAAGGCATACTTGAGATTAGCCAGCAAAGGCTTTAACTCAAGTTACGGTGGAGACTCAAAAAACGTGGGGGATAGGACAATAGCAATAGACGGAAGTGGCTCGACCCTAGGTCTCCAGGGCGTTTTCCCTATGGTGGAGGTAGAATCTAAGACGAGATTCACCTCCAGAAATGAGTGCTCCAAGTCATGGTCCTCAAACCCAAAATAATTTAGGCAAGTTTCTAATGGGTCCTTAGACAGAAGATAAGGTGTAGCTTCCTCTACCACCTTATCTATGATATCAACAAAAGAACAATCCTCAAAGTTATAAGGTTGATTGGCTGCACTGTAAACTTGCAGCCTTGTTTTCATGTTTCCAAACGACACCTTCATTATGCCAGTCCTACAGTGAAGGACTGCATTTGCAGTTGCCAAAAGAGGTCTTCCTATTATTACAGGGATTTGAGGCCTATTAATATCAACGGGCTCCATATCTAAGACGATGAAATCTGCAGGAAAGACAAAAGAATCTATCTTTACTAGAACATCCTGTAGTATCCCTCTAGGTACTTTAGTGGACCTATCTGCAAATTGAAGAATAGTAGAGGTGGTTTGGAGTGTTCCAAGCTCCATTTTGGCGTAAACTGAATATGGAATTATATTCACACTTGCGCCAAAATCAACTAACGCTCTATCAATATAATGACTTCCTAAGAAGCAAGGTATGGTTGGCGTTCCAGGATCTTTTCTCTTAATGGGAGCTTGGAATTGACACACATCACTAGCTATGTCAACAGGAGTTATGGTTTGGGACAAATGAACATGCTCCTTACGTTGCTGTGTGCACATTTCCTTCAAAAATTTTGCATAGGAAGGAATCTGCTTGATGGCATCTAAAAGAGGTAGATTAATATGAACACTTTTGAAAACCTCTAACTTATCAGACATGCTAGCCCCTTTCTTATCTCTCCTATCAGGTGCAAAAAGTGTAGATGAAAATGGGGCTTTTGGCACGTAAGATGCCAATGGGTCGTCTAAAGCTGCGGAACAGTTATCCCTGAAACTTCTGACTCTTCCTCTTTTTTAGGTTCTTTTTCTTTTTCTCTCTCTTTCTCCCCAACTTTATTATCTACAACTTTCCCACTTCTCAAAACTGTAACAGCCTTCACATCCTCGTTACATTGAGGGTTCTGAGAAGTAGAACTCTCAGCTTCAAAAGCCCCTTTAGGGTTTGCAATAGCCTGACTCGGAAACTTTCCCTCCTCTCTACGACTAAAAGAAACCGCTAGTTGGCCCATTTGGGTCTCTAATTTTGAAATTGTTTGGGAATGGGAATGAGTGAGTTGTGCAGAGGCCTCTAAACTTTTCAGAGTAGATAAGACTTGTTCCTCAAAACCAGGCGTTCTTAGAGGTTGTGGTGGTTGTTGAGTCACAGCTTGACTCTGATAATGGGGTGGAGGTGCTTGCGGAGCACCATAGCTTGGGTATTGGGGTTGCATCTGTGGTGGTCTATATGGCTGAACAACAGCAGGGTTACTGCTGTATGTGGGTCTCACAGGTTGATTAGGATTGGACCCTCTCGGTTGACTAAACCACTGGAAATTTGGGTGAGTCTTCCACCCAGGATTGTAGGAATTGGAATATGGGTTATTCCTAGGTGGTGCAAATCCTTGAGCAGCATTAACTTGTTCTTGGACAAACTCAGGGTACTGTCCTACCATGGGACAATACGGGGTCTCGTGAGAAGGGTCAATGCAAATATTGCACACCAAGTTGACAGGTTTCACATGGTCTTTAGAAGATTGCCCATGTGCAGCTATTAGTTGGTCAAGTTTCTAAGACAAAGCCTCTACTTGCTTGTTTGCCAAAGCTTAGGGATCCACGCCATAACTACCACCCTTTTTGGGAGGGTTTTTCTTCACTATTGAATCATCACAGTTACCTAAAGACATTGAGGCCATATGGAAAGAATCCACACTCAATGCTTCAAATAAAGCCTACATTTCGTCCTCTCCCTTGCTCAATATTGCTCCCCCACATGTAGATTTTACAGTCTGCGTGTCACCCTCAGTTAGACCTCTAACAAAAGACTCTATGATTTGCCACTTAGGTACATCATGATGGGGGCATAATTTTAGCAGTTCTTTCATTTTTTCCCAGGCTTCATGAAATGATTCTTGTTCATGTTGGACGAAGTTTGTTATTCCTTGTCGCATTTGATGATTTTTACCAATAGAATTAAATCTAGACAAGAACAATTTCTGAAGTTGTTCCCAAGTAGTGATAGGGACAGGTGTTTGAAGAGTACAAAGCCAATGTTTGGCCTTATCCTTTAGGGAAAATGAGAATAGAAAAAGTTTCAGGGATTCTGGATGGAAACCCTGAATTCTAATCGTTGAACAGATTCCTAAAAATTCCTGTAAATGGTCGTACGGGTTTTCTCTATCTAACCCATAGAAAGTAGGCAGCATCTGAATGGTAGCATGCTTAATCTCGTAGATGAGATTCTCAAGATTCGGGATTTGGATACAGGAGGGTGGATTAAAACTGTTAGGCATAAAATGATCCCTAAGAGTTTTTAAACCAGGTGGGGCTTGAATAATCTCTGCATGCAACATCACATTTCGCGCAGATGATTCAGGCATTTCAAAATTATGCAAAGGTACGGACTCACTGGATTGTCTCAGAGAGGCTCTAGTAGCTCTCAAAGTTCTTTCAAACTCAAAGTCAATAGGTATTACGTTTAAAGACAATGACCTTCTACCCGCATAAACTAAGGCCTACACAGATAATCAAGGAATTATAAAGCAAATGGTGAAACAATTTAGCTTTAGCTTTTAATTGTTATTTTAAGCGCACGGGAGTGAAGCTCCCAATTCCTGATTTCAGCAACCTGTAAGTTAGAGATAGAAAATAAATAAATAATATATATTAATATGTATAAACAATATAAAAGAATATATTTATGTAATATTATCAATATTAATATTTACGACTAAAATTAAGTCCAATGGTTTCTTTTCAAATAAACCGTAATATTCCCCGGCAACGGCGCCAAAATTTGATCGTCAGGGAACAAGGGAGATTATTCCTTGTTAAGGATCAAGATTAATATATTTATAAAACCACGTGTTTGTTAATTTCAATTCAATTGCGATTGGTGAGCACGGGTGTCGAACTACTGGCAAATATGTAGATTTAAAATGAAAAAACTATTAGAATTAATTAAAGTGAAAGAATAGTATCAATTTAAATTGGTGGTGAAAGGAGCTTCAATTGGGTTGAAGCTGAATTACTGAATTTAACAAAGCTGATTAAAAACGCGATTAATTTATGGAATGAGCGGAACTTGGGTGAGAAGTCCATTGAATATCAAATATGCAAACTAGTTTATAAAATCCACGATATAGTAATTATGTATGGTGGTTCATCCAACTACAAGAAGGAATCCCCAAAAAGATGATGAATAATAGGACCGGCAGGTTTATCCTTGAAAAGAAATGGAATATCATTATCCACCTTAATTGGGGACAAAGCATGCTAGTTTGTTTTCATCCCAATAAGTACCATTGCATAATTATATAATTGCAATCACAGATGTACAATTATATTATATTATATTTAGCAATAGTGTGAGGTAAACCTTCACAACTATGCAATCACATAATACAAATAAAGGGATGTTTATAAAATAGAATTGCATACAGAATCCAACTTCATCCTCACCCAAGCTTGGAGTATTAGCTACACATCAATGGAGGAGAATATCCTTTATCCATGACAAGCTCTAAGGGGTCACGGGATGGGAAAAGTAAAATAAAGCAGAAAGTAAATAACTGAAGAAATAAAGAAAAAAAGTGATTGAAAAAAATAAAGAAAATGACGCAAGTAAATAAAGAAAAGGGCTGAAATAAATAAAGAAAATGGCTTAAGTAAATAAAGAAAATGACAGTAAAAGTAAAGAACAATTCTCAAGTGAGAATTGAGCCATGCATAAAAAGGAAAAATAGCAGAAATTAAAGTGCGGAATTTAAAGACTGAATAAGTAAAGAACAATTCTCAAATGAGAATTGAGCCATGCATTAAAGGAAAAATTGCAGAAAAGTAGAAAAGTGCTGAAAAAGTAAATGACCGAATAGAAAGCAGAATTGAACTGTAAGATGAAGTCTATTAAAATTGACAGAGTAATGATTCAGAGCAAAAGTCATGAACCCTCTTAAAGTCACATTGAGCCTTGTATTTATAGGCTGAAATTACAAAAGACCAAAATACCCTTGAAATATCTCAAAATATCTATTACAGCCCACAGCCGCCTCATGTCTATCGATAGCAAAGTTTGGCTATCGATAGAAGTTCTAGCGATAGCGAGACTTGGCTATCGATAGTCATGTTGGTTCTTTGCTTTGAAAATGCAGAAATTCTTCTACAGCCTTTCGCACTTCAACACCTATCGATTTTAACAAAATATGTATCACTTGTGACGATAGGCAAGACTCCATGAGTGACGGCTTTGCATTTATATAATCTGCACAATTTCTTATGAAAGAGAAATTAATCAAGATATTCAGAATTTATATAAAACAGGATATTATTACGCAACTATTTATATAAGAGAGCACAGTAATACCATAGTTTGAAAGCATGATTTTGATACAATCAGCATAACCATCCCCTAGCAACCCCTAGAAAAGTGCACCTACTTCCATCACATCGTAATGAGAGTGTTGCAAAGAGGAACTTAGCTAGGCAATTATTAGAGGCAAATGTTCCTACAAATCAATAGCTAAAAATAATGGAGATTCAATTTGGTGGCATTGAAAATATAGGTTTTACGGAGAGAGATTTGAGAAATGTTGAGAGAGAATTAAGAGAAGAGATGAAGGGGCTTGATGCAAATACTTTGTTCGAATATTTTAGTTCAGATAAGGATAGGGACCCATCATTCTACTTTAAATTTGAGAAAAATGAGGAGAATAGGTTGATTCGTTGTTTTTGGGCGGACTCGAAGACCTTATACTTTCTTTGGTGACGTTATTGTCTTTGACACCACGTACCAAACCAATAAGTATGTAATGATTTTTGCTCCACTAGTAGGTGTTAACCATCATTCTCAAACGATAATATTTGGGTGTGGTTCTTAGTGATGAGACAATTGATTCCTTTATTTGGTTGTTCGATCAGTGGCTTATGGCCATGGAATCTAGTCCACCCCAAATTATTATTACTGACCAAGACCCTACCATGACAAGTGCAATTGCTCAAAGAATGCCTCAAACTTTACACCGATATTGCATTTGGCATATAATGAACAAGTTTATGGAAAAATTAGGCCCTGCGAATTATGCTTCCCAAAAAAAAAGCCATATGTGGAAGAAAAGAGAAGAGAAGAACAAAAGGAAAAATAAATAGGGGAAATTATGCTTCGCCACTTGAACTATCGGTCATTTTCATGTTGGCCTCCTGTAGTTTCAATTGCAATAATATGCCCTTTAAACTATTAGATTGTATCAAATTACTCTGCTATGACAATTAGGCATTTGTTTTTTTTAACTAAAAAATGATGTTAAACTTGTTAATTCTTTATGCAGTATTTATCTTAACCTGCTAATGTGTTTATAAGCATATCGGTGAAGCCACCATTATCATTTCACTGCAAAGATTAATAATAAGATATTCTGGCATACCATCTATATTCCATTCATAAATAGATCCTCCATCATATTTTCTTTGACTATAATAAGGTTTTTCTTCAAACTGTACGTCTATTGGTGAGGGTCTAGAATAATAATTCTATTAGTAGGTCCTTTCATAATGATTTGATTAACTTCTAAACTTTCTGGGATATTATTATTTATTTCTCTTGTAATAGGAGCTATAGTTTTTGATCTAGAGGTTCCTATATCTATATTAGAAATTCTTTTAGTTATTTCATCTAATAATTCATTAGTTCTTTTTCCTAAATTAATTTCATACTATGTTTCATCAAATGGTTGGAGTAGTGTTACAGAAGGTTTATTTTGTAAATTTTTTTTGGTTTTTTATTAAATTCTAGAATGCTATTTATAGTTTTATCTTAATTTTTCTCTATTCTATTTAATTGATTTCCTAATGTTTCTAAACATTGATTTGTATAATTATTTTGTTCCATTATATTTTTAACTTCTTTTATTGTTACTTGTGAATCAGGTATCTTGTTTGTTGTTTTAAAGGGTGCTGCAACTAAGTCTCTATTTTTTACTTTAATTTGGATATTTTCCAATGGCGGATGTACTAAACTAACTCGTCCATGTTCTTGTGTATGCCAAGTTTTAATATATGTATATATATATATATATATATATATATACATATATTATATAAGATATATTATATAAGATATAATATACATATATTCACCGAATTCCCTTCCCACCTACTATATAAAATATATATATAAACATTATCTATATAACATATTATATATTATATGTTTATAATAAAAGAATCCCAAAAGTAATGTCTGCCTCCCTCCCAACCGTGTATAAATACTGGGCGTAAATGGTATCAGAGCCATTTGGCTTGCAGGAGTAGTTATATAGGTAGACTTTCAGACTTTCTGTAGGGGTAAAACCTTACGGCGGTAGACTTTCGAAGCAGTAAGTCCCGACGGACAGGGCAGTCAGGCTTTAGGTGTCGACCAGGGTTTAGGGGGTCTGGAGGTTCCCTATGAGCTTCCCTCGGAGGTCTATGTCTGTGAGATCAGATACTTCCTCTAAGGGGAAATAAGTGGTTAACAGAAAAAAAACCAGATATACTGTAGATGAAATAGATTTATATGAGTGGAAGATACCTAGGGTACCAACCACAGATATTTACCACAGACCAATGCTATAATTTTATGCAGATATGAATATCTGGTTAACAGAACAAGATATCAATTGTGAATCTGATTTTGTCACAATAAAGCTCTTCAACCAAGAGAGTATTGATAGACATAAATCAGAAGGATTTAAATATTTGCATATTGGACTAGTTCAAATTGCAGCCCAACCTTTGGGAAGGGAAGGCATGGACTTGTCAGTAGTTTTGGTCTTGAGAGACTGTAGATGGTTAAATTTTGATAAAAGTATGCTAGGGCGTATACAGTCAGGATTACATGATGGTCCAGTATATTTTAACTGCTTCCCTAATTATATTGTTAGCCTGGCAGATAAAAATATAATGGAAGTATTAACAGTCAATGTTGAGATTCATAATCCTGAGATCCTGTGTGGATCATTACCGGTTACCATCAAATCTAGGATACATTATAAAGTTTTTAACACTAATTTGAGTCATAGAGCAAGGATAAAATCTCCTAACGGGGAAACTCTTGTGATTCAAACAAATGTTAAAGACAAGAAAGAGATAATGCATCCTAGGAAGATAATGTGGCATGAATTTACCATTCCTGAAGAATGGAAACTACCTAAGGTTATGCCTAAGATAGAAGATAAACAACAAAAAGAAGACAATTCTTCGACAAACATCCAAAAGTTAACTGAATATGATGATGGAAGTGTTGGAATAAGGTTTTCTTCAAGAAGACAATCTTTCAGGCTTCCTAAGAAACAAGAACATAGAACTTTTGAGACAGCTTCTAGGGCTTCTTGCTCTTCTGTCCCAACTAGGATATTTGAATACAAAACTACTGAACCAGATTTAGTAGGAGTAGAGAATTCAAATATACCTAGACCTTACTATACCACAGAACCAAAGGAACCAGTTAACTCTGATTCTGAGACACAAGAGACACCTCCTATGTCTCCCACACAGTCTCGAATAGATCCTCAGCTCTATATTATAGAAAATGATTTTGTTATAGATAAAGTATTTTTGAGAAAAGATTTCTATTGCGAAAGCAATAAGAAACCTAAAGAATGGTTTTTTAAAACATTTAACAAACCCCAAAGAGATAAAATTCAAGAGAATATTATGCTTGTATGAATGATAACAAAACCCATATCTATTTCTTTACATGGTTTGAAATTTATGTTGAACAAAATTCAGTAGAATTTCCATTTGTAAAAGAAATAAATATGGCAGGTAAAAACACTACAATCTGGATGACTGCTCAAAATACCCATAAGGAGTCTATTCATCCTCCTATGGAGAATATTGAGATAAGTCACAGAAATAGTGTTGTTACAGCTTCTCCCTATAAGGTTATTGAAAATTCTTCAAATCAAACTGATAGGAATTTTCAAAAGGTTATAGAGCATAACAATTTTTCAAATCAAAAGTTAAAAACTATTGGTGATCAGTTATCTAGGGTTGAAAACCTAGTCCGGAAGGAGAAAATCACTCCTGATAAGGCTGATGAAACATCAATATTCAAACCCCATGAAACTTCTAAAAAACATTACCAACAGTTATCTAAAACGGTATTTTCTGAGATAGAAAAAAGGCTTGAAAATTTAACAGATACTGTTGCTAGAGTTCCGGATTCTCCAGAACAATCTAGAAGGGCAATTTCTGTTATTGAAAAAGCTGAGCCTGAATCTGAAGATGAAGCATCTCAGATTGAAGCAACTTTAAATGCTATAAATCATAATATCACTTCAAACAGACCTTTAAGGAACTTTTATCCTAGGCCAATATATCCAGATATGCAGATGGAGGAAAGAGGAACTTTTCACCAAGCTACATATCATGGAGGTACAATCTATGAATGGAACATAGATGGTATGACTGAGTATCATATTATCAACTATCTCCAGGAAATGACTATGTTTTGCACAGCATATAAATCAAAGTCTCCTGAGGTAGGTGATCATGTTGTAGCTTCAGCATTAATTGCTAGATTTACAAGACAACTCAAGAGTTGGTGGGATAATTATCTTTCAGCTACTGAAAGAAAAAACATTCAAAATGCTATTAAAACTGATAACACTGGCACAGTCATTAAGACTGAAGATGGTGAAGATATTGAGGATACTGTTGCAACTCTCATTTTTGCTATTGCCAAATATTTCATTGGAGACCCCTCCAAGATCAAAGATAGATCTGCAGATTTGTTAACAAACTTGAGGTGTCCAAAACTTCAAGATTTCAGATGGTATAAAGATATGTTTCTCACCAAAGTCTTGATGAGAAATGACTGTAACCAACCATTCTGGAAAGAGAAGTTTATCTCAGGGTTACCAAATCTATTTGCAGAAAAAATTAGGATAAAACTTAGGGAAAAACATGATGGAATGATTCCTTATGATAAGCTTACTTATGGTGATATAGTAAATACTATCCAACAGGAAGGTATTTCATTATGTAATGATTTCAAGTTAAAACAACAGATGAAGAAGGAAAAAATGGAAAGTAGAAAAGAACTGGGATCATTCTGTGAACAGTTTGGATTCACTTCCATTAAACCTGCTTCATCGAAAACAGCTAAAAAACATAATAAAAAGGTTACTCATTCTAGTAATAAATCTAGTAATAGCCAAGGCTATCACAAAAGATTCAATAGTAGAAAAGGTAATAATTCTAGAAATAATAATTCTATAAAAACAAACAGTAAGAAAGGTAAAGGTAAAGGAATTGAACATTGGCTTTAACCACCATCAAGTTCAAAACCTTCAACCTCAAATGCTAATGGTCCTAACAAAAAACCAGGTGTTTGCTATAAATGTGGCAGATTTGGTCATTATTCCAAATCATGTCCCATGAAGGCAAAGATAAATGAGTTGGATGTTAGTGATCAATTTAAGAAAATTTTAATGGATATTATTCTCCTTTCTGATGAATCAGAAATGATTAATGAAGAAGAAGAAGGTCTTCAAATAGATGAAATTGCTTCATCTAATGAAGAATCCTCTTCTGAATCAGAAGAAGAAGATGATGAAGATAATTGTAAACAGGATTGTAAATGTATCAATGTTATAACTAGAGAACAGACGGTTCTTCTAGATGCTATTGACAAGATACTAGATCCGTAAACACAAAAGGAATTTTTGTTAAAATTAAAAGATAGTTTAACTGATAAACCTAAATCTCAGAGTTCAAATCAAGTCTATAATCTCAGTGAGATTCTTGGAAGATTTGAACCAAAAATAGAAAAGAGGTAACTATTCAAGATTTAATGAAGTTAGATAACTTAGTCTTGAATTAAAAGATTTAAAGAAAAATACTGTTAGTGATATTAGTAGACTTAAGACTCAGGTGAGCTTACTACTCTTGAAACAAAAACAAGATACAAGTTCGTCTAGTAAGACTTCTACTAGTACATCTTCTTCTGATGATGAAAAACTTAATGAAATATCTGTTAATCCTCCTGAGGATAATGAATTCATTAACTTTACTGAAGAAGATGGTTTCATTAATTTGTTAACTAGAGTAACATTTCAGAAATGGAATGTTAGGTTAACTATCACTATCAACAAAGAGTATAAACTTGATATCATAGCATTAATTGATTCTAGTGCAGATCTCAATTGTATTCAGGAAGGACTTGTCCCTACTAAATACTTTGAAAAAACCATGGAACAATTAAACACTGCTAGTGGTGCAAGGTTAAATATTCGTTATAAATTATCTAATGCTCATGTTTGCAACAATGGAATTTGTATAAAAACTCAATTCATCCTTGTTAAAGATTTAAAGCAAAGTGTGATTCTTGGAACACCTTTCTTAAATTTTTTTCATCCTTTTAAGGTTGATGATCAAGGTATAACTGCAAACATAAAGGATAAAGAGTTATTCTTTCATTTTATAACTCCACCTATAGATAAAAATATTAACATGCTAAGAGACATAGCTATATTTCCTGAGATCAATTTAATCCGAAGAAAGGAAAATCATCTTTTCTTTCTTAAAAAGGAAATAAAGCACAAACAGATAGAACAACAGTTAACCAATTGGAAATTGCAACATTCTATTCAAGAGTTCAAAAAGAAACTTGAATCAAACGTTTGCTCTGACTTTCCTAATGCATTTTGGGAAAGAAAGAAGTATATTGTAAAGTTACCTTACATTACTGATTTCCAAGAACATATGATACCAACAAAAGCTCGTCCCATTCAAATGAATGCAGAGCTTTTAGAACATTGTAAGATTGAGATACAGGATCTGATTAATAAGAAATTAATCAGAAAGAGTAAATCTCCTTGGAGTTGTGCCGCCTTTTATGTTCAGAAGAATACTGAACTGGAAAGAGGAGCTCCAAGAGTTGTTATCAATTATAAACTGTTAAATGATGCTTTACAGTGGATAAGATATCCTCTTCCAAACAAACAAGACTTAATCACAAATTAAGCAATGCTACCATCTTCTCAAAGTTTGATATGAAATCTGGATTTTGGCATATTCAGATTGATGAACAAGATAGATATAAAACCGCTTTTACTGTCCCTTTTGGACATTTTGAGTGGAATGTTATGCCTTTTGGTTTGAAGAATGCTCATTCGGAGTTTCAGAATATCATGAATGATATATTCACACCATATTCAAATTTTACCACTGTTTATATCGATGATGTTTTGGTCTTTTCCACATCTATTGATCAACACTGGAAGCATTTGAATATATTCTTCAAAACCATCAAATATAATGGATTAGTCTTGTCATTATCAAAGATATCTCTTTTTCAGTCCAAGATTAGGTTCTTAGGACACAACATTCATCAGGGTACTATTATACCTATATAGAGATCTATAGAGTTTGCTAACAAGTTCCTAGATGTTATTGTTAACAAAACCCAGTTACAGAGATTTCTAGGAAGTCTCAATTATATTTCAGATTTCTTCCCGAATCTGAGTCAGTTATGTGCTCCTCTAAGGAAAAGACTTAGGAAGAATCCTCCTGAGTGGTCTGAAGAGATAACTAAGATAGTCAAAGTTATCAAGCAGAAAGCTCAACGTCTCCCATGTCTTAACATAGCAGATCCCTTAGCTTTTAAGATAGTCCAAACAGATGCCTCAGGTATAGGGTTTGGTGGGATCCTGTTACAGAGATATGAAAATAACAAAGAGAAAATTGTGAGATATCATTCAGGAACTTGGAATCCTACCCAACAAAATTATTCTACTATAAAACAAGAAGTTTTAAGCATAGTTTTGTGCATAAATAAATTTCAAAGCGATTTGCTAAACAAAAAATTTTTGGTTAGAGTTGATTGCAAATCTGCTAAAGACGTTTCACAAAAAGATGTTAAAAATCTTGCATCAAAACATATTTTTGCTAGATGGCAAGCTATATTATATATTTTTTAATTTGATATTGAGTATATTAAAGGAGAATCAAATTCTGTCCCTGACTTTCTCACCCGGGAATTCCTACAGGGCATCAATGGCTCCAAAGAAGGATAAGGGCAAAACCCAATCAGTTAAAGGGCACCAAGCCCAATCAGATAAACCTTGGCATCAAGCCAAAGATATCCCAATAGGCCCTTTGGTCCAGTCCAAAGCGTCCTATGCTATTAAAGATAATAAGGCTCGTCCTTCATGGGCCTCCATTGTGGATGAAGAAGATGCTGCCCAGCTTGCACTTCAAAATCCATTTGAGATATTGTCATCTGATTATCAAAAAGTTATCAAAAAGAGTCAGAATGCATTTCCGGCTCTGACAAAAACATTTTTTGAATCAGTTAAAACTGTGGGAGCTTCTAGCACCACCCTTGTTAAATCAAAATTTTTAGAAAACCTCAAAAGCTATCGATTATAGCTATTGAGAAAGAGTTAACTGAGTTTAAAAAAGAGCCAATTCAGATAGCACAGTTAATGTTTGGTGATGATTATCAGTATCCAACGTCAACTCCTGAGAAGACTCAGAAATTTTATGAATATATTTTGGTTGATACTGATTCTGTGTCATTCAAACATTATCCGGATTTGAAAGATCCAACTCAGATAAATCATACCACCTGCAAGATATCCAAAGTTATTTCGTTAACAGCTTGGGGAGATTCTCCTTTTCTCTTCAGGAAGTTTTCCCATAATTTTAACCCTCCATGTTATAATTACTGGGATTATCAGCAGGCTTGGTATAATGCATTTTTCTTTCAGAATAAAGATCACCGTCATTCATGGATGATCTTTTTCAATAAGGCATTCTCTTTTGATATCCCCTATTGGTTCCTACATTGGTGGGCACATTTTGGACCAAACCAAGATATCTTTTCTAAGCCCGTTCTTGAAGGGTATTCTATCTTTCAAGAAAAGATAATTGTTCCTGCTAACCTTCAAGGCTATCCTAAATTGTTAATGTTTTATGGACAATTTGGTTTAGCTTTGATATTCTATATGAAATATGAGATAACACCTTCAGGGATTTTTCCTAATTTGAGCAGATCCTTCCAGTATTGGCTTAGGGGAACAATTAAAGTTATTGATGGATAAGAATAAGATAGTTCAAAATCTGATAACAGCTCCGACATCTTCCAATAAAGATTTGTTGAAGCAATTACAAGCGGCTATTTCTTCTATCAAAGAAGAAGTTTCAGATAACGAAGAGTAAGATCCCTCATCTCCTTCAGATATTGATTATGCTCAGGAAAATGAAGATGACTGTTATGGCATCTTCGCTCCAATCAAATAAACAGGAATCTTTGCTTTCGGTGTAAAGACTTCACAGGTATCAAGGTTATTAGCATCCAATGCTCCTTTCGGCGCCTCATGATGCTCCAGACAGATATTTCTTGAATAAATCAAAAGTGCTACAGTGAAAGTAATTTTACTGTTCACTATTCACAGTTAAAGTGGTCAAAAGGTTAACAGTGCAACCGACAGTCATTATTGGTTCACATGCTGAAGATTATTAAAGAAGACCTCATCCGTTTATAAAAGGATCATTTGTTATTGTTATAGGGAGAGCTTGTTTGGGTTCTAAGGATTAGCTTCCCACTTCTCTCATTGTTATCCCTCTCCCATCCTCAGATAATTCTCCATATTTTAATTTTTGTTATCAAAGCTATTAGGCCATCTTCGGTCATATCTTTGTAAGTTATTATCTTTGTTATTTTTCAGTTATATAAATCAATTTCAGTTATATTATATTTGATTTCTTTTATGCATATCATTTGTTTTTAATTACTGGGCGTAAATGGTTATATATATATATATATATATATATATATATATATATATATATATATATATATATATATATATATATATAATCTAATATATAATATCATTACTCTGATTTCCCAAGTATAAAACCCATATAATTCAAAAATGATATTGTTAGCCCTATGGCCTCAATCAAATATTGGTAAATGATTTATCCTACCTTGTTGTATGATTTTGATGATAACAAACATTGCATTATGATTATGCATATGAATACTTGGTTGAACATTCTGATATATGTCAAACTTTTTTATGAACTTTTGGCTATCTCTATTGAATGGATATATTGGCTAACTTTGTTGAACACTTGTTTATCCTATGTTTCTTGCATATTCTTCATATTACATTCATGCTTACAAGAAACAGGATTTGAGCCTTTCAACAAAGATGATCATTCAACATTGCTTGAAGCAACCATGAAGCTCATGCTATCTCGTGCTATCCAAGTATGCTCCCATGTGAATATGGATAGTAATATATTCACCAAGGACCATGAAGAGAACCATTCAAAGATGAAGTCTTTCTCAAGCCAATCAAGCCAATCATGAAGCCTAGCACAAGCCAAACTCAAGTCTTTGAAGATCTCAAGTGTGAAGACTTTATTTGTATCTTGTGTGAGTGTTTAGGCATTATATTTGTGAATCTCTCTATTTAGGATTGAACTACATTGGCTCACTTTAGAATGACTTAAAGACTATAGGTTTTATCCTTGGAAAACTTCTTTTTGGTCTCAAATTGGTTTAAGCTCATAGTGAACTATATGGACCCAAAAGTCAAAATGTTTTTATACTTCTTGTCTTTGCTTAAACATCGTTTGGAAAACATTTTGAACTTGCCAAGACTTGTGTGAACAAGTGGTTTTGATGGGCAAAAGTTAGAATTATTTTAAAAGACTGTTTTTTAGTATTTTTACTCAAGACAGTCGACAATTGTTCAAGATAGTCGACTGTTTGAGTAAAACAGTCGACTGTTTGGTCGATTGTTTGATACAGTGGCTTTGTTTTACGAACACAAAATCCCTAGTCGATTAACAACCCTTTCCTAGTCGACTAACCGAGTCCTGAACTCAATAACGGCTAGTTTTTGACAAACCTAAACGGCTCTATTTTACACCCAAACGATCATTTCTTTTGAGGGGTCTATATATACTCATTTCATGAGTCTTAAACAAACTAATGATCATATACAATCATACTCAAACTTAGTTTTCATCATTCTTGTGTGATTTAATCACTTTGATTAATCATTCTCTCTTGAGCCATATATTACTTCTTAATCCTTGAGAGATATTAGTGAAAACTTCATTATTATACATCTTCTACTCATTGAGGAGTCTTCTTTATTGTATTCATATTTCATCTTGTAATCTTGTGAGTTGTAAGGGTTGAGTGAATCCATTGTAGGTGAGAATCTACCACCTTAAAAGTAGATTATGGGTGAGTGTCTTTCACCTTTGAAAGAAGGCAACTTGTAAAGGTTTCTCCACCTTAAAGGAGTGATCCATAGTGGATTGTGGAGTCCTCAAAACGGGGCTCTTGAGTGTGGACGTAGGCGGAGACTGAATCACGTTAAAACCCTTGTGTTTGAATCTCTCTAACTCAATCTCTTGCATTTCAATTCATATACTTGTTATATTAATTGTTATTCAATTTACTTGTTGTATCTTTTGTTAGTTTGATTCATACCTTGTCTTCCGCTGAATTTAATTGAACCATAATTTTTATTTGGTAATTGTTTTTAAAGTTTACATAACCTCTATTCACCCCCCTCTAAAGGTATATACTTGGGCCAACAATTGGTATCAGAGCAGGTGCTCTACATTTGATTATCTTCTTGAGCTAAAGATTTTTGCAAACTTGTTTATTTGTTTTTTGAAAAGAATGGATTTTGAAAATTATTGCCTTGGTGTTCATGTTCATGAATTTGATGAATCCACATCTTCTAGCTGTGTAAATGATTTTGAAAATGATTTTGATGATGATTTTGTTAATAAACCATCTTATGAGGATCTTCTAAAGTTATGCGAATTTACTTTAAAGAAAAATGATGAGTTGAATAAAATTAACAAAACTTTAAAAAATGACTTGTCATCAATTTCAAAAGAGAAAATGGCTCTTCAAGAGATAAACTCAACCTTGGTTAAAAATGTTGAATCTTTGAGAAACACTCCTTCTACCTCAATTTCATCAAGTGACTTTGAAAACTTGAAAAATGAAAATACTACTTTGAAAAATGAAATTGAGAGTCTTAAACAAAATTTGAAAATTTGTGAAAATGAAAACGTTTCCTTGACAAATGAAAAGTTTACTTTGATAAAAGAAATAGATTCTTTGAAAAAGGAAAAATGTATTTCAAAAATAGCTCATATTTCCAAATCAAAAGAGCTACCTCATGTGATCTAGGCAAGACCCAAGCATATTCCTACTTGCCATAATTGTGGTGATAAGGGACACATTCGTCCCAAATGCCCAAGACCTAAGGCCAAGACTTTTGCAGATAAAAGTCGAAGATATGGCTTGAAGAACAAACCTAGGACAATTGTGCATGAACCTATTCACACGCATCATTCTCCTAGATTTATTCCTACATGCCATCATTGTGGCAAAAAGGGTCATATTAGACCAAATTGCTATCACCTCTTGAGAGACTATAGAAGGACCTCATATGATTATGGACCTTATGATAGTCATTGGTATAGGAATAGGTCTATGCCTCATAAAGTTGCCTTAGAGCAACCAAAGGTGAAAACTATTTAGGTTAGGAAGGATGATCCTATCTCACATAGTGTTTGATTCCTTTAGTCCGAAATGACTATAAACTATCATGTGTCCGAAAATGACATTAAACTACCTTATAATGAATTGTGTTTGTTGATATCTCCTATTTATCATTCTATAATATCTCTTTATGACATTTTGAGCATATGTTTATTTATGATGATTAATCTCTTGAATATGACACTTTGGATGAGAATGTTTGTGTGCATAGATGAAGAAAGAAGTGTGGCAAAGAAATGATGAAGTCTTGTACTCAATCATTGATGATGGATGATATTCAATATTTCAAACATAAAGTGTTGAAGGTCACTAGTCAAGGAAATCCACCATCAATTCTTCAAAAATGAAGGAAATGAACATCAACGTTTGATATCAACATTGGTTGGTAATTTGTTAGAATTTCTTTTAAATTCTTATTCATAATTCCTTCTATGTCATGTGCTTATAATTCAAATTAATCATATGCTTGAAACTTGCTATTCTTTGATTACAAGATGAAGAGAATTATTGTGTAATGATCTAGGAGCTATTACATTTTTTTTTGGTTTATTGCTAAACATGCTTCCTTGATGATCTTTATGTTAGAAGTATGCCCTAAAACCAATCCTAAAGGGTATATTAAGTTTCATATTATCTATATATGGAAGGTATAACTTATCTAATATGTTCTCACATATATGATAAGGTCCATGAATAAATGATAAGAGAAATATGCATCTCAAAGAGTTGAGATAGAGAGACTGATATTTCTCATATACATCTATTCTAAAAGAGTTCCTACTCAAAGGTTTATTAAAGTGGATATTTAATTAACCGTATGAAGAGTAGCACAGATTTAAACCAACTCATATGGAGGATAGGTAGTCTTTCCTATCAGTGTAGTGACACTTAGGTTAATCTGTGGGTGCATATTAGAGAATATGTACACTGAACATGATCTGCAAAGAGTATTCCTATGGTAGTTCTGTCAAAGGAATATTCTAGTGTTATGTCCATTAAATTGGTAGTCCTTAGACCTGAGACACCATAGCTGTCCTGTGCATAGGTTGCTAGAGTTTGATAGTATCTCGTACGGCCTTAACCATCAGGTTGTAATCGGTGCTTATTGGCTCTAATGAGTTATGCATGAAGATGGATGAGTGTGCAATAAGGGATCATCACTCTCAGTTATATGAGAGAGAATGTCAGGATAAGTTCACAAAGATAATTCTCAAAGGGAACCTCTGGCCAGAGTGATAGGTAAACAGTGAAAAGAGTTTCACTGCGATTACCTTATTGAGATTATATTTTGTGGAACAGATATCAAGTGGTTGAGATAGGGTTTGACTAAAACCATACCTATTATCTTAACTGTGACATTAGGGGATGAAGGATTAAATAACATGAAGGGTTCACATAGTTCTGCTATTCACCTAAACCTAGGGTATGTCATGATATGTTGCTAGATGTCACTCATGACCAGTGAAAGCCTATTGATAAAGTGTTATCAATGAGGGCAAAATTGGAATCGTTCCAATTGAACCTTAAAATAGAAAGTTTCTATTTTTGGGAGACATAGAGATGTCCCTGTCACTGCTAGGTTAGGGTGAACCCAAAGGGTCACACACAATAGAGAGTAAGTGAGTTCCTTAAGCTTGAGAGAGGGGAATCCTATCATGGCGTTTGTTTGACTTTAATAATTAAACGTTAATTGATTAAAAGTCAATACTAACCGAGAATAGGATTATTCTATTCGAGGATGATTGGTCATGCTAGCACTAGTAACCAAACACCCCCCAAAGAGGAGAAAGTCTATAAATAAGAGTGTTTCACACACTCTAAGGCACAAGAAACCCTAGAGGGCCGAAATTTCTCTCTCCTCTCCCTCTCCATTCTAGCTTGCCACAAAGAGTTATGGAAGACTAGAGAAGCTTTCGGAGTCTTGCTCTCGTGTGGATACGCTTTGGAGGTTTCATGCTTTTGAAACTCAAAGGATTCCTACACCGAAGAACATAATCAATGTGAGTTTTTATATGCTTTGATTAACTGTTTATTTATATATATATGATTCGATGCTTGTATCGTTCTTGGAGGTTTTGTGAACATGGATGTTTTTATTGAAAATGAAAAAGTTTTGTTTTTACCCTGTTCCGCTGCGCATCCATGTCTGTGTTTTTCACAGAACCTTTCACTTTATCGTCATACATTTGTCATATTATGTTGGTTGAATGAAAATGACTTTATTTGTATTGTTTATCTATCAATATGATGTGTTGATACACTTTTGCCTAATCATATATTAAGCATATTTGTATGAGGCTTCATGAATCACATTTGTTGCTTATTGATGATCTCGTTGTTGATAATTTTATATGCTTAGTGATTATAGTTTGTAATGCATATGTGTTGGGATATACTTGTGTTTAGCTTTTACGTATGAGACTTTTGTATAAACACATGTGTGACATACAAAACTTGCTCATGACTTGACAATCCCTATGCATTTTGTGCATCTTATGCTTGAACCATGATTAGTAGTATGTATAGACCATTTGAGTTGATGAAACATTGATATATATATATACATGTTTGTGCTTTTGCATATAACTTGCTTGTTTATGCATCTTTGCACATATTTCACATGATTTTCACAAAATGATGAGTTACACATGCTTTTAAACTTGTTTGATATGTGTTTTTATTAGTTAAACTTGTGTACAATCATTTTTGGTAAAAACCAAGTGCCTAAACCCTATTTTGAGCTCTTTGAAAAACAAAATTTTTGAAAAACATAGCCAACACAGTCGACTGTCTAGTAGACTGCCTGGTCGACTGTCTCAGACAGTAGCCGATTTTTCAAAATAAAGGCTCAAACAATCGACTGTCTCCTCCAAACAGTTGACGGTAAAAAATGGTCAATTGACCATTATTAACCATTATGAACCAAATCATTATCGAACCATAACATGCTTGAATCAATCATCTAACTAGACTCTAATAATCCATACAAACTTAATGAAACAAATTGGGACGAATTCGGAGGTCATTCAGAAATTATGCGAGAAAAAGGACGATTCTACATTTAAAGTTGCAAATAATCTTATTACCTGTCGAGTTTCGTTCAAAATGACATGAAATTTGATATGGACACATCTAGACTCTCTAGAAACTAAATGCAAAAGGAAAAGCTACATAAAATATTAGTCTCTATCTACTTAAGGAAAAATGGTAATTTGGGAAACTATGGTTTTGAGGCCTATTTATCTGGAAATGATTGTTTATTACTAATATTAGAACATGAAATGATGACTTAAATGCTATAAGTAAAAGATAGGGTATCTAAACTCACAAATAGGAAATAAACTTGAATTACATATTAAAACTTTATGTTCTAGCTTTTTTATTTTTTATTTTTATTTTTAAATTTTTAAATGAGGTTTTATTCAAAAAAAAAATAATTACATAGAAAATTACATATTTCTCTAAGGGGGTGTTTGGCAAATCAAAAAACTGGTTTTATCGTATACACTATGGGCCCGAAATATGTGAACTGAGTTTGGTAACCACCAACATGCCCACTATTAGATTTTTTTTTATTGTGCTAATTTTAGCCCAAAAGCTTGTCAAAGTTGTTCCACCTTCCCCCTTGGTTTTCACAAAAACCACATAAGAAAAAGATAGCAGCAGCAAAGAGGGAAATAGAGAAAAAGAAAAAGAAACGCAGTAGCAGAGCAACGCCATTCCTTGTCATGGAATGCGGAATTGTCAACTTTATCTAATTCTTATTTTTCTTCTTCTTCTCGAAGCCTAGTGCAGCCACTATTGTCGTCTTCTTCTTCATCCAAAATCATCATCTTTATCCACTTCTTCTTATCCCGAAGCCTATGGCAGTCAGCATTTCACCTTCTTCATTTTCATCTCTTCTTCCTCTTTTATTTTGATAGAAATTATTATTAGAGATTTGCTGAGTTAGGGTATGAATTTGAACATTTTCAATAGGAATTTTTTTTGAACATTTTAAATAGGAATTTTTTAATTTGATAATGATTTTCTCTGAGTTAGGGTTTCGATTTTTACATTTTTAATAGGATTTGTTGAACATTTCCTTGAGACTATGGCAGCCACCACCATCTCCTTTCCTCTACTAAATCAAAGTTTCGTGTTGAATGCCGAATGGACCCAATTTAATAAGGATTTATGAATGTTGCCTAGACCAAATTTTGATGTGAACCAAACAGCTTATAAGTCCATACTAGTTTAGTTTAAAATCAATTTTATAAAAACCAGTCATCTTATTTGGTTTGGAACCGCCTGATCAAATCCCAAGGTTCCCTAATTGGCCCTCTCTAAATCGAAATGTACTGTAAGAGTTGGAAATAAAATTATAATTATATATAAGAATAAAAAATCTGATTGAAGGGGTCCAAAAGTAATTTTCCTTTGATTTATATCTCTGCGAACTAATGTAACGAGGAAAGCCAATCCACTTTCTGGCCACGAACAGAGCATTGGAGAAAGCTTCAGAGGGATTGGAACAAAAATCAAGAAACAGAGCAGAAACCCCATTGGCCATTTGCACTTCCTCCGAGCTGAAGCCTGGTGTTTTGAGTTTATTATATACATTATACATATATATTGAAATGCAAAATCTACATGCACTATAAAATTGAGTCACAATTAGAGAAAGGGTCTGAATGGTGATGGCTTTGCAACTCTTCCAACTGCCACTTTCATCTTCATCCTCTTCTATTCTACACCTTCCCACCTTCTTCAACCACCACCTTCCCACACTTGCGCTCCACCAGCATTGCCGCTGGGGAAAGAGGAGAAGCAGAGGACGACTTGTGTTGGTTGGTACGGAAGACACTGAACTGCGCATTTCTTCCGACCAACAGGACGATGCAAATCCCCAGGACCTCGAATACGTTCAACAGATCAAAAGAGTTTGCTCTCTTTTTCTCTCTCTCTCTCCCCCATATTAAATAAATATTAATCAATGCACAAACATATTGCCTTTCCCTTACCAGCTTTCTTTGCTTAGGTTTTGGAGCTTCTTAGGAAAAACAGAGATATGATCTTCAGCGAGGTAACCATGTTTCACTTTTAATCTTCTTAATTTCACTCCACCTCTTCAACATAACTCAACTCTCTTTTCTCTCTCTTCTTCAATGCTCCTTCAAAACATATATATATATATATATATATATAAATGTTCTGGTGAGCATTTGCTGACCTTAAGCTATAGTAAGCAAAGAACACAAACCCTTGGATTGGAATCTTGAGATGAATCATCCATTAAGTGAATGAGAATCCATATATATATATATATATATATTTCATCATATGTATGGGCTATCCCAATTACCTATTCAATACTCCTCCATTTTTTTTCCCCAATTTGTTTTTGTAGGTTAAGTTGACCATAGCGATTGAGGATCCGAGAGAAGTTGAACGCAGGAGATTGCTGGGGATTGAAGATCCCGATACTCCAACAAGGGACGAATTAGCCGCTGCTTTAGAAGAAGTATGCCCCTTCTTTTTTACTCAAAACTATTTCTTTTAATTCGCCTCCTCTCAATTTCAAATTCAACTCTTGCTCATCGCTCTATCTCAATTCAGTTAATATGTCCCAGCTCATGCTAACAGACTGAAAGAAATAATATCATGTCATTTGCACACATTGTAAGTGTTCAAGTTTGATATTCAAAACTATTTCTAGAGCGTGATGCATTTTGAAATTTTGGTTGTTTTGCTTGGATTTGGAAGGTGCCCTTTATTTGATATTCACTGTATGAAAAGACATTCTAAGCAAACATTTGAGTCACCGTTTATTGGGTCGGATGGATGCTTTGCTAAACCAAGAGGAACTTTGGCATAACCAGGAGATGTCTTCACTGTGTTTCCTCCCACCCAAATGTAACCCACTTTCCAACCTTCAGGATTTAACTAAATTGTTTGAGTACATATCATATAATCATATTTAATGAAGAAACCCAAAACCACACAAGTGAAGGGCCAGACTGTTATTACTGATAGCTTCTCTTACTGGTTCAAATTGCTTCAAATGAACTTATAAAATTCATCCAACTCTCCTTGTGGAGTTAAAGAATCTTGATGCTAAACTTGTTAAGGCGCTCATTTCAGTTTATGCTACACGAAAGGCTGAAGTAGATTTTCCGTCAAAACACCTGCCATATGAATTTATTTAGCTCTCTGACCTCAAATGAAGTAAAAATCATAAAAATTAGCAAGAGCCTGGACATCCTTTCCACTATGGTGCAACTTTTCTTAGTCATCCTCATAGATTT
>JAESVK010063409.1:0-12721 GCA_017140935.1 Hamamelis virginiana
GCTGGAAACACATTTCACTACGCCGGAAACATGTTTCACTACACCGGAATCCCGAGTTCATTAAGTCAGAACTGGATTACACTACACTTGAAAAAAAATCATTCTTTTTCCAACGTTTTCTCGGCAACCAAACAAAAAATTAACAAAAAAAAAATATTTCTTCTTCCTATATTTTTCCAAGAACAAAAAAAAAAAAATACAAACTATATGCATTCATTGCTAACAGATGAGAGAGAGCAGGAGAGAGAGAGGAAAGGACATAAAGAGAGAGAGGAAGAGAGATAGAGAGAGAGAGAGAGAGAGAGAAAGTGGATGCTTAATGCTAGCGAGGTGGAGCAGCAACAACAACGATGCACATGTCTGGAGCAAAATTTTCCATTTTTTGTAATACAAAATTGACGGCGAGAGAGCACTGGCGAGCTAAGCTGTTCAAAGGAATGTTCGCATGTTTGGAAATTGGCCACTGTCGGCAACAACAACTTTACCAAAATTCATATCTTCACCAGACTTAGCAGCTTCACTGGACTTCTTTCTCTCTGGTGCCGACAGTATCATCACATTCATCGCATGTTCGATGTTCTTATTAACAAATATGGTTTATGGCTTCTATGTTCGACGATTTCCAAAACTGATTTGTTTTTTGTTTTTTGTTTTTGTTTTTTTGTTCAAATTAGAGCACCCATTAGATCAACCGGTGTTGGCAATCACGATTCAGATTTGAGCTTGTTTCAAATCTGATTAATTTTTGCCATTGTAAGACGTAGAAGAGTGAGAGATTGAAGAATGAAGCGCCGGAGCATCGGAATGTGGCTCTTCACCAGATCTCAGTCTTTGCAACTCTAATTAATGGTGTTTTTCGCACCATCTCTCTGCAAGTCTACGGGATAGAAGAAGTAGAAGAAGAGGATGAGGAGGAGGAGACTCTGACCTCAGAACTTGGATTGTGAGCAACCACTATTTCGACTAGCTTCCTTTTATAAAACACGAAAGAATTCTTCAACTCTCCCATGGTCCAAGGGCAATTCCGTCCCAAAAAAATTGATTTTATAAAAAAATAGGACTTTAGGCGATAAAAGTTTTCTAAACAGAATTTTTCGAGAAAAAAAAATCCTGTAAGAGGACTTTATGCATCCTAAAATAGGACTTTTAGCCAATTATCCCTATTTTAAAATTGTAAAAAATGTTTAACATATAATCCTCACAACAACAAATAATCCCCAGTCCCCACTCACTCATATGTTAACTTGTGAGAAAATTTTGACTTTTAGAAAGGTATTTCCGTGAATATCTTAGGAAATTAAAAGTACTTTTGTCATATTAGATCCATTTACGTAAAATTGAGGAATGGGGATTATGTATTCATGTGGGGATTAAGTGTGATAGTAGGGATTATATACAAAATTCGGGGGAAAAAAAAAAAAAGACCATTAGAAGGGTATTTTCGTCTAAAAAAATACCCATAGGTCCATTGAGGTAATTATTAGAAACCCGGGCCCATTAACATAATATTTTAAACACTGAGGTCCATTTCCGTAAAATCCCCTTAAAAAATCCCCATATTATTACATAATCCCCAATCCCCAACTTTGTAAAGAATCCCCAAGTTAAGTAACAATCCCCAATCCCCAATAGTTTATTATCATGCTTTTATAGGTCAAATCAGTCGACTTTAATATCCCATCATTATTTTAAAATTATTAAAAATATGTAACATATAATCCCTACATTAACAAATAATCCCCGTACTAATATATAATCTCCAATATTGAACATAATCCCCAATCCCCAGTCATGATTGCACTTTTTGTCATGTCAGATCATCTATTTTTTATCATTATTATATATACACATGTCCCATCTGGTATATTTAAATATTATTTATTTTATATTTAATAATATATTACAATATAGGGGATTTTATGGAAATGGACCTGAGAGTTGAAAATATTATGTAAATGGGCCCGAATTTTCAATATATACCTTTATGGACCTATTGCTATTTTTTTTGTACCAAATCCTCCTAACGGTAAAAAAAAAAATTGAAAATTTGAAAAATTTTCTTAACAATCCCCACCATAACATACAATCCCCTAAGATTATATATAATCCCCAGTCACCATATTATTAAAAAAATCCTTATATTATTACATAATCCCCAATTTCCGATCCAATGAGTCATTATCATGCTTTTATAGGTCAAATCGGTTGACTTTAATGTCACATCATTTTTTTTAAAATTATTAAAAATATGTAACATATAATCCCCACATCAACAAATAATCCCCAATCCTCACACTAATATATAATCCCCAATATTGAAAATAATCCCCAATCCCCAGTCTTGATTGCACCTTTTGTCCATCAGATTATATATTTTTCATCATTATTATATATACACATGTCCCATTGTGTCTATTTAAATATTATTTTATTTTATATTTAATAATATATTACAATATAATATTAAATTTTAAACATATGATGGGATGTGCATTTATTGTATTGTCTTTAGGGTGGGGATTGAGGATTCTTTAGTAAGTTGGGGATTCTTTGTTATATTAGGAATTGTGGATTATATATTATTATGGGGATTATATACTACTATGGGGATTGGGGATTATTGTATCTATTGGGAATTATATGTTATTATCTGAAAAAAATTGATCGTTAGAATGGTTTTTTCGTGAATATCTTAGTATGTTAAGGGCATTTTTGTCAGCTTAGGTCCATTAATGTATATATTAAAAACCCGGACCCATTTACGTAATATTTTCAACACTCTGGTCCATTTCTGTAAAATCCCCTACAATGTAATATAATTTTTTAAATATATGATGGGATGTACATTTAATATATTGTCTTTAGGGTGGGGATTGGAGATTCTTTAGTAAGTTGGGGATTATTTGTTATACTGGGAATTGAGGATTATATATTATTATGGGGATTATATACTACTATGAGGATTGGGGATTATTGTATCTATTGTGGATTATTACTAATCCTGGGGATTATATGTTATTATTTGAAAAAAATTGACCGTTAGAATGGCTTTTTCGTAAATATCTTAAGATGTTACAGGCATTTTGTCAATTTAGGTCCATTAACGAATATATTGAAAACCTGAGCCCATTTACATAATATTTTCAACAGTCAGATTCATTTCCATAAAATTCTCTAAATTAAATAACTAATACGAATGTTGGTCAGAAGAGTAGGTTGAGAATGCGTGAGCAATTAGTCTTAGTCAAACCTTGCAATAGCCCGTCATGGATATGCTAAACAGGAATTTTATTTCCAGGGTCACAAAGTACGTATTAAAGTGTTGATATGATATATATAGATTGAAGTAACATGGATGAGGTGACAGGTGTGGAAATATGATTAACATGCACACAAGTCTTTTCTTTGTTTTTCTTTTCTGTGTTGCTTTTCTAGGTCTTTTCCCACGTTAGTGTGGCATTGAGGACTAAGAGCTACATATATGACAAAAGCCTTGACTGGAAAGACCTGTCCATGTTAGCTTTGTACTAAAGTCTATGCTAATTAATGAGCTGCAGATATGACAAAGATCTGTCCATGTTAGCTTTGTACTAAAGTCTATGTTAGCTTCGTACTAAAGTCTATGCTAATTAATGAGCTGTAGATATGACAAAGATCTGTCCATGTTAACTTTGTACTAAAGTCTATGCTAATTAATGAGCTGTAGATATGACAAAAGCCTTGACTGGAAAGACCTGTCCATATTAGCTTTGTACTAAAGTCTATGCTAATTAATGAGCTGCAAATATGACAAAAGCCTTGACTGAAACGACTTGTCCTTTCAAGCTTTGCACTAAAGTCCATGCTAATGAAATTGAACAAAATTATAGGTCGAACAATTCCGAAGCAATAGAGAATGATGTTTGTAATGCCATGGGTAGCCATAGGTCCTAGACAGCCGGTAAGGCCCAAATTTTACATATAGAGATGAACACTCTTGTGGTTCGCAGCATTTCTAACATTAATGCCCACTCTACAGCTGTTGATGATGTGTCATATGTTCTGAAATTAAAGTGTGTGCCACCCACTACTACTAGCTAGTATCAACTAATTTAAATACAAATCCAAAAGAAAATAATTTGGTATGGTATGGTTAGCATTTATGAAGTGGTTTTCTTGCTTATGAGGCCAAAAGTTGAAGCAATTAGGATTGGGAGCTTGAGTGCCACGAGGAGTTTATTTACTGATTGAACTAAAACAAAAAAGCAAGAAAAAATCAACATGAACCAGTAGATGAATTCTAAGTAGAATACCTTAATTACCAGCATCCAAGTATAATTCACATAGCAAAGTAACAAAACCAAATATATATATATATTTCTAGATATTTTAAAATAAGATGCCATATTATATATTAATTTGAAAATTATTTTATTGTGGGAGTGGAATTTAGTGGGACTATGTCTAAAAAAAGTAAAAAATAAATAAAGTTACTGTGCATGAAAAAGATCGAAATAAACCTAATCTAACTAAGAGACGCAACAATACTTCTTCACTATTTAGTTTAATTCAAACTCAATTAGCTAGGTTCTTCAACAATTAATGTTATATACTAATACGTAGAAAAGTGGCCCAACAGACTATTCATGTCTTCAATCTTTGCTTATTTATCCCTACAAACAAACTATTCATGTCTTAAATCTTTGTTAATTTATACCCAAAATGGTATGTCATAAATCATTTTTTTAATTTAAAAAAAAACAAAAAACAAAAAAAACAAACTCTTAACATGCCATCCAAGAGGAATAATACATGTGGCTTATGTGTGGCATTTATATTTGAATTTTAGATTTGAATCCTTGTGGTTGGTTGTTTTTATCATATTAACACACTAATTATTATAATATATATGATAGTGTTGACAATGCATTATTATAAGAAAATAAGGTTATTGATGATGCCTTTATTGCTGTAGCAGAAGTTGATTACAGAAACTAAAGAACTAAGAACTAAAAGCTGAGCATTAAAAAGAAATGAAGAAAGAGCTGCTTTGAGCCTGATTGGTTTGGGTTGTTGATGATGCCTTTACTGCTGTTTTGAGCCTCTTTAAATAGTCGTTTGGGCTGCAACCGTTTCAGCCCACTTCTTCCATCTCCTTAAACCATGGACCATTACTCCATTATCCATGATCGTGGGCCACTTCTCCACTTCCAATAATTGCCTCACTATCCAGCAATTAACTAATCCAGCCCACTAATTATAACTTCCACTTAAATCCCCCATTCGCCACATGTCAGCCTCTGAACATCTTACTATTTTACCATATGGCGCCATGTTAGCAAATCTTTTCTGCACTAGTGGTAATCAGATATTACTCCTTACAATGCCCACGTAGCCTTCTATTTATGTAGTATTAAGTAACTTATTTTCTCTCCATATCCTGCCACATGGCACTTTGCTAGCTTTACATGTGTTGCAATCTGCTCGGCTTTTCTTCCAATTCCTCATATTTCCAGAATTTATTTTGGGTGAACAATAATAATTATGTTTGCATTTTAATTTATAAATTTAGGCGTTATCCCCTCACATGTGTGTAAATAATATTACTTAGAATCAGTTCAACTCAGTGTAAGGTGGGGTCCACTTAAGGCCTGTTTGGCTTAATACCCTTTGGTGGATTATAGGTGGAGAAAATGGTTCCCACAGTACTTATCCTTAAAATAAGCCTGAGTCAACTTTTTCTGCATAATTTTACTCAATTTCTACATCACAAGAAAATAAGGTTATAAAACTGCATTACCTGCACGTAGCTTAACTCTGGTAATGAGAGAATCCATGCTCTTAATTTTTCGAATTTTCAGTTTGTCAACCTCTCCATATTAAGTTCCGTACAGCCTTTCTTTAGCATTCATCTTCTTTACTGCTGCCTTTTTTAAATCAATTTTTTTTTTTGGATTTCATCAAATTCAAATACGCTACTTTCTTCAGTATCCTTGGCTGCCTTTTCTCACTAATTCGGATTGGAAATTGAAAGTTTGATCGAATAAATTAATATTAATCTTGTTTTATAATCACAGAAAGATTGGTTTACTTAATTTATCATATCCACAATTTTCTATTTAATGTAGATCAAGAAAATGACGGAGTGAGATAACAAGATGCAGAGTTTTTTTCTTTTTAAAATATATTTCCAATAAACTCCTTGGTGTTTACAACAACATCATAAGGCCATGCAATAATCTAATAGATATTTGAATTATTGGATGGACTATAAAATACTCTAGAATATACATTTTGGATTATTGTTCGAATGTATGCTTGATCTTCAACTTTGAAGGACTTTGATTTCAACTTGAAGGGCTTGATGCTTGATCTTCAACTTGAAAGCTTGATTGTTGGGAAGTTCTTCAGGGCTTTAATGCTTCAATCTGACAGAGCTTATTTGCTTGTGAATTTGTCTCCCAAACCTTTGGAGGCCACCCCTATTTATAGTGGTAGGCAGGGGAGAAGCCAAGAATTTAGTTCAGAGGAGGTGAACTTTGGCCTTGTTTGAACGTACTAGCTTTTCTTAAAATCACTTTTTAGAACTCAAAATTCTACTTGATCCATAGAGATAAGTGATAATCACATTTAGATGACTTGAGAGATATAGGATAGTTGGTCAAAGTTAGGTCCCTAATTTTTTACACAATAACTTATACTATGAAATTAATATGTTAAGAGTTGATTTGGGCATAATTCTAAAGAGATATGCGAAAAAATAGTTCTCTGAAAATGATATTAGGTAAAGCTAGTATAAATGTGGCTTTTAATTTATTGTTAGTACCTTATTCCAATTCAAAAAATCGTGAACACATTTGTTCAATTTTTTTAATCGTATTAGTTTGAGGTAGAAAAAATTCCAAAAATTTATAATTCATTGATATATGATAAATCACAGGGCTTCTATCATAAGGTATACCTTACGCAAAATCACAGTGACTTCTATAGAGCCAAATTGCATAAGATGACTTATATAGGACCAAATGCAAACCATATTTTAAAAACTGACTATTGGATTAGATGATGTGCTAACGAAGTTCATGTTCGCTAAAAATCACAGTGATTCAATGGCCAATTTATGAAAAATATCACAATGAAAAATTAAGACTTTTTTTTTTTTTTTTGGGTCTTTAAAATGTCACCAGTTTTTCCTAGTTAATTTTTTCAGAAGTTGGCCATTAGATCACTATGATTTTTGACGAACATAAAATTCATAAGCAGTTCATCTAATTCAACAATCAATTTTTCAAAATATGATCTACATTTGCTCCTATAGAGGTCACCTATTTGATCAAGGGTATTTTACATGCACAAAATATGATCTCCATTAAATAAAAGATATTTCACATACAAAATATATTGTTATAGTAATTGTGCAATGGGATTGCTTCCAAATTCAATGGTAAGTTATACACATACTCCAAACTTAATTACATTACATGCAAATCCATTGAATCAAGGGTATTTACATGCACAATTTATTATTTTAGTGACTTGTGCGGGGATTACTTCCAAAATTAATGGTTGCATACTCCAAAAATTAACCTGACTTAAAGGAATGCACAATTAACATTATTAATGAAGTAAATAACTAAATAGTGGTTTCTAATTATTATGGAGTAACTAATTAAGAGAATTAAGATTAAATTAGTATTCATTTAAAAGAAAAAGGATAAAATTGACTTTAAAATTTTATATAAGAGCAATGAAGTCAATAAAAGTTTTTCACCCTAAAGCGCACTTTTAGAAGTAGTATATATAGAGTATAGATATACATGTTTTCTAAAAGATCGTAAATGTGGGACTATTCTAGTTTGCATGATCCAACAAAAATTTGCTAGGAAGTCTTTATTGGAAACAATGTTTTAAAACTCATACTGTTTATCGAATTGGACAAGTGACTGGGTTAAGGGTCAACCAGGTCAACCAGACGAAGGGGGGAGAAATAGCATAAAAAAGGCAAGCAAGGCGCAGATAAGAGAAGACAAGAAAGATCAGAAGCAAGAAATGCCCGGGTCAACCAGGTCAACCGGCCAGTTCTTTTAACCGGTTCAACCACCGGGTTGACCGGTTTTTACTAAATAGACCAGTTTTCATTAAGATTGGGTTTTAGTGGGTTGAACCACCCAGTGAGGCACCCGGTTCCCGATCAACTGGTTGAACCGGCCAATCCGGTCCGGGTTTGACAACATTGATTGGAAAGAGATTGTGGGTATGGAAATATAGGGACCTTAATTGTAGGAGCCATGAATAATGACTTTTTTTGGAATCCAAGACCTTTAAGACCAACTCATGCTTTCAAATCCTGTATGAAACAGAGGATGAATGGCATGATCATATCTTCCACAGAAAATTTGGTAGTGTAATATTAAGTTCTCATGAAATTCTCATAAAGAATTAAGAATCAAGTCATGTATTGAGATCCTGAAATGTTCTCATTTTAACAATGTTTTAAAAAACAAAGTTATTGGAGTCTACCACATGCCACTAAAAGGTAACAAAGAAAGAAAGAAAGGAAAACAAAGCCAATGTACTGATGATGGATTAATTCACTTTCTAGTGGACATCAAATGCCTTTCGTTATTGTTTGGAATGAATAAAAAATTTTAAATAAGAAATTTTGGCAAAAATATGTATTCAACTGAGTTCAAGGAAATAAAAATCACTATTGATAGGATGATTATATGTCTCTGGCTATCATTTTCTTCGCAACCATTATGTACTACTTGTATGATTATGAGGATCTACCTTATACTATTCTTTTATCCACTAACCTAGAGTGTACATATCTAAAGAGTTTCTCCGGTCCCTAGTTGACGCGTCAAACTAGAAACGACACCATAGAATGCTACTAAGCCAATGCAATGTACCACCAATCATTTTATATGCGCAACTCACAAGGAAGTATATTTTTGATAGGCTGAATATAACCAACCATTTCATATCCATTCAATGGAGAAGTGGTAATGTGTTTGAAAATTGGGGGATTCTATGGGATGAATACTTTATGTTGCCAACTCACAAAGCATAATTTCACTCTTTGTAACCATAATTTTTTCTCTCTGTTTCCATTCATAAATGTCATAAATTATGTGCATTAGTCATTTGTAGCATTGGCATGAGTAACCACGTGTAATGCCCACAACCGTCAAATCTAATCAAATGATGAATGTAAGATGATTACTAGTTAGAAGAACGTGTTATTCACTCTACGATTTACGTGCACTAATTTCATGTTTAATAAACTTTGAATGCAAGTAAATTTGAATGGAGAATGAAGGTATATTGCATGTTTAATATACTTTTTGTATCAATATTAATCATTTGGTCCATGATTTATCTCAGATGTGCAGTAAATTTACATACAAATCAATTTAAATTAAGTGGTTTGACAAGAAAGTAATAAAGCTTCTCAAGCTAGAAGAGTGCAAAAGCAAGTCATAATAGGTTTATTTATAACATTTAAGAAACTGTGCTCCACAAACCCCAATACACCCTTTACATAGAAAAGTAGAAGAAATCCTACATACAATATTACTATAAGAAGAACTCCTAATTAACAAAGGGAAACATTATAAATAGTAACTCTCTCTAATGGACTGGCATCTTTATTCGTATTAGACCTTCCCTGTTAGCCATGGGCAGTTGCAGCATCATCCATGAGCCTTGATTCTAGTCCCTGTAACAACCATATGAGCTATCAAAGAACTAGTCAATAAGATAATCTATGTTGCCAACAAAGCCTTCCAAGTTGTAATTGATTATAAGATTGAAAAACAAGCTCTTTTTATTTTTATTTTGGACTATAAGATTTTGAATATCTGATTTTACTAGTTCACAAACAAACATATAAAATGCGATAATAATGAAAGAGAGAAAATATTAATCAACATAATCAGAAAATAAGTAAAATCACATACCCAAAAAGGCCACTTGAATTCGATAAATTCTTCTACGACTACGTCTACGAGCATTCATGTTCCTCCATTTCACCACCTCAAGAATTTCTTCTTCAATGATCCTTACAAGCCATTTAGGTTTTCCAGTTAAGAACATAAGATATCCCATAACCATTCCAAATATCATCCCACATCCATATCTCATCAACATGACACTAAAAGAACAACAAAATGTAAGTTTTTTTCACAGTCAGTTTTCTCAACAACCAACCGTTGGATCACTGTGGTTTTTGGCAGACATAACATACGTAATAGGAGTATCTAATCCAACGGTCGATTTTTCAAAATACATGTCCCAATTATCCAATGAAGAGTGGACCATATTTATCCAAATGGGGTCTGGACCCCAATGGATCATATATATATATATATATATATAACATTTAAAATTTAAACGATGCGTTTTGGATTTTTGGCGCACAACTGAATAATTCTAACTATATAAACTTTTCATATATTTGATAATATTTGATACTTTTTGTAAACTAAAGAGGTACATAATATAATTAATATTTCTATAAGCTAAACATGGACTTTCAAGGAGTTTAGTGGCCAAAATAAAGCCCTAAAAACAAATTTTTTTTTACATTTTGAAGGTAAAAGAATATGATTGTCTACTTTGTATAGGGCTAAAGGACCAAAACTGAAAGTTAGAAGCATGAAAGTAGTGGGAAAAAAATATTAAAATAAATAATTTCAAAATCGGTCAAGCCGCCCAAACCAAACCAGAATGATTGGTTTGGTTTGATTTGGTTTAATACTTTAATTGGTCTAGTTTGGTTTTTGATAAATATAAACCGGAATTTTCGATTTGGTCCCAAAATTAAAGCGGAACCGCCCAAACTGGACCGGTGAACACCCCTAGTAGTTCGGGCTCTGGCCCCCATTTGTGGAAAAAAAAAAAAAAAGAGAGTAGATCACGTCACTCTCTACGCACCCACATTAACACTGCAATGCGGGAATAATCAAACCCATGACCTCTTAAATGAGAGTTATAGGCCCCGGCTAACTGGGCTAACTCGAGTTGGTTGACATGATCTACTTTAAACGCTAGTAAATGCAAGCAATTTTGGACCCAAGCAGAGGATCCAAACAAAAAAATATAGGGGCTATATATGAGGAGTCTGGATCTTCTACTTGAGTTTTTTGGTGCTTGGATTTGTTTGGGTATCTAAGATCATGACATGTCATCTAAAATGAGTTATAGAATAATATATTTGAAAAATGTGTCATGGTTTTAATATCCAAGCAGAGGATCCGGACTCATATAGGAGGCATGAACAAAGACTTTGTGGGAATCAAAAAATTGCATTAATTGAGGACAACTCATGCTTTCACATGAAAGGGAAAAAATATTAAACAATATAATCAGAAAACACGACTTTCCATCCAATTCCAAATATGACCCCACATCCATATCCAATCAACACGACTTTCCATCCAAATCCACTAGTAAACACTTGATCGTCTTCTTTGCGAACTATGCCCTTGGTGGATATAAGATGTGTTTGGCCATGGATCTCAATGAATATACTTAAATTTGGCACCTCAAATAGTAAATGTCATTTGTGACATATCATACTTTCCATTCAAAAAGTGGGAAATGCTAAAATATAGCATTAATATTATATTGGAGCACATATGTACTAAAATTTGGCACTATCCTTACTAAATACGACCATGCATGTCTTTCACAACTTATGGGGGATGGCTATCAATTAATTGATTTAGAAAAAATAAACAAATAATATAAGAGCTTCGCTTACCTATGTATTGATTGACACTAGATTTCGTTTATCACCAAAACACGCAATCTCCCCTGTTCAAATTGAGCATCTGTAGTATTTGAGTTATAAATATGTAAGAACATTATTGTTGAGGACATTAATGTATAAGATTAATAGTTCCAACATACCTAAATTTTAGAAACATTGTTTGAGGGCTGTGAGTCATCGATCAAATGGAAATCCTAATCCCTTTTCTTGGTCAATATGTGAATTGCACCCACTAGGTAGGGAATCTCCATCTACCATGCAAGGAATTGATTGAGATAGTCGTGAAGTACAGGCAACTAACAACTCATTTGAATTTGTACAATCGGTCAGAACATATTGAGAGGGCTGAGGAGGGCTTGGACAGTACACATCAGATTAAGTAGCCCAGGGCCGGCTCACCCTTAGACAGCTAAGGCAGCTGTCTAAGGCTCCCCAATCTCAGAGGTCTCCAAGACGAGTATATATATATAATAACAAAGATATAATAGGTGCTTTAGAAAAACAGTCACACTGTTATAAAAAACAAAAAAAAAAAAAAAAAAAAAAACAACGGCCACAAGATGTTTTGCCGTTTTGGAAGAGTAAAATACACGGAAGTCTTGCTTGGGAAGTGGATTGATTTGATTATGGGGCCCACAAGTACTTGAGTAATTTTTCTTTTCCAAGACAACTATACAACCTATAAAGACTTTTCAGTTTTTACCCCGAACAAAAATTCTAAAGTCTCCATCTCTCTTCATCTTTCTCTCTCTCTCTCTCTCAGTCTCTCTGTATATCTCTCTCGTGCAAAGTACTGAAGTTCACAAATCCATTTTGACTGTTGATTTTCTAACTTCTTCCTCCCATTTTTTTTCTCTACAAGGTAATAAGGCATTGAAGAGAACTACCAAAGATACGGAAGCTTGTGATTTATAAATTATAATCGGACATTTCAAATTTGCGATCATCTCAACTAATTTGGTGATT
>JAESVK010063411.1:0-18358 GCA_017140935.1 Hamamelis virginiana
GTTTTTCAAAATACCTATCCTAACGATGAGTGAACCTTAAATTAAAGTTAAGGACCAGTCCTTACTTGATCATTTCGTATATATCTTTACTTCTTTTTGAGTTTATGTTTATGCCCACATATTTTCACTTTATTTATTTTATATTATTCATAAATTACCATCAAATTGAAATAATTATTATATTAAAATTTGTAATATCTACATTATTAGAAAGCTATTTGGACTTGGAGGCCTTAAGTGCTCACTTCTATTTTCATTTAACTAGCATGATATCATTATTTTTATTTTATAATTAAAATTTTAAAAAGTTTAAAATAATAATATAATATCAATTTGATCTCGATCAAACTCAATGTTCTATATTTTTATCCCGCATTGTGATAGAAAAATCCACCCACTCTTCACTTCTCTCTTATATTATGTTTTAATAAAAAGATTAGGGTATTAGGATAGAAATTTTTGTTGGAAAAGATATATTGGACCACTCCATGAGAGACTAAAAGGCTTAGGCGCCTTAAAAAAATTGTGGGCGCCCCTATTATTTTGCATGTTAAGGTTCCTGTTTACATTCTCTTCCCATGCTTGCTCTGCATCCTAAAATTTACCTTCTTTACACTATGTTTGGATTGAGAGAATTAGAGATCAAAAAGAGAAGAGAATCTTATTAAGAAAAAAAAATAACAAAAGAAGAGAAAGGAAAAAGTTAACTTTCTTTCCACCTGTTTGGATAGCTTTCATTACGAGAAGAGAAGAGAAAATATTAAAGTGTAATTTTCAATATTACATTTACTCTTTCAACACCACAAGTAATGTATGTGGGCATAAAAGTAAATTTGCTCCCTTTTTCTTTTTTTCTCTCCAAATCTCTCCAACTTGGAGAGAACAAAAAAGCATCTACTTTCTCTCCCCCTCCTTTCCTTTCTCTCCCATTTTAGAAAACCAAACAAGAGGGAAGGGGATTGGAGAAAAACTTAAAAACTTTCTCTTCTCTTCTCTCCAACTTTCTCAATCCAAATATATTGTTACAGTGGTGGAGGAAGAAGTCAATCTCTCTCTCTCTCTCTCTCTCTCTCTCAAATTATGTAGTGAAAAAAATGACCGACACTTTTCTCTCTCTCTCTCTCTCTCTCTCAAATTATGTAGTGTAAAAAATGACCGACTTGAAAGTTGAAAAGGTAGTGATGTGGCCAACAATCATTTACATTGCACCAAGTCAATGGTTTCTTTTTTTTTTTTTTTTTCCTTTTTTTTTGGGGGGTGTCTATTCAATCTTTTTCTTAACAAGTAGGTCAAGAAGGTCCTAAAGTTCACGCGGATATTTGAACCCAACTCCGATGAAATCTTTAAATAGAATTCATCATCCAAACATTCTTCACACGTAAATTGAAAAAATGTCAATTTTGCTGTCCAACTACATCACTTGACTAATGATCTAATTAGCAACGATACATCGGAAGAAAACAACTTTTTAACTCAAAAAGATAAAATAAAGTAAAAACTCGACAGTGAACATTGCCTTTGATTCCAACCTCTCAAGTCACGATCACATTAGACCAATTATTTGGTTGTAATCAAACCCAAGAATCTCGTAACAATATTGAACCTTGATCCACCAACCCTACAAAATAATATATCTAGAGAGACAAGAAATAAAAAAGGACCCAAATTTTTTGGACAAATGGGTCAAACAAAACACTAAATTATCATTACAAAACACACATATTGTAAAAATGTCCTTTGCAGCTGTAATCCCAAAGATCAATCCAACTTTATTAGACTTTCTTACTGTCAACCCATCATTATTTATCTTAAGCCGAATAAAGGGTAACCTATTCTTTTCACTTTTCAATGTAATTTATTCCAATTGTGTGCCTAATTTTAATTTATTTATCAAGTTTCCACTGCACTAGCTAGGTTTTTTATTTTTCTACATGTTTGGTTTTGATTGAAGTATAGTTGTGGCGATTTCTACAAGATTAACTTTGACTTTTGAATATGCCAAAAGGAAATTAAAATTTGAGTTTATAGTAAAGAAATGCTATGCATTACAAGCTAGTGTCTATTTTCTTGAACCTCTTTCACCTACCAAGGACATGTTGGTTTGTTGGTATAAATATTAAACCATATTGAAATGAGATGCCCATCACATTTCCTCCTCTGCAATGTAACTCAAAAGTATTTTTGTCAGATCATTCAAGGAGGTTTTAAGATTGGGGATTTTAATTTGAAGAATAATATTTCCTTGTCTAAATCTATTCCATGGGGTAAAATAGTTGGACTTTGTATTAATTATGTTTCAAGTAGTATATATACTATATTATTCCAATTTAAGTCTTACTAGATCTTCTCCTCATAGAGTCAATTACTAGTTGAGTTTTTCCCAACTTTAACCAATGAGGAGTGCAGGGCGGCTAACAAGATATTATCTAAACCATCTAGGAAAAGAAAGAGTACTATTCAACTCTACGTACCTCGTTAATGGTATGTTGATTTACCGGCATGTATATATATATCCACATTTAAAAAAATATTCCAGTTTCGAGTATATAAAAATTCATCAATACCCATTTTTTAATATTAAAAAAAACTTAGGGTAAAGCTAAGTTTATGTCGTTCGACAAATAAATAAAAAGAACAGGAAAAAAAATACAAACAAACTAACTATATATGCTTACATACCACACTGGACAGGATAACACTGAAAGTTCAACTAAGTTAACGTAATAAATTTTATCAATATAAGCTGTAGGCACCCTATATGAAGTTAATGAATATTTTGAGAATGATAGCACCCATCATTCTCAAAATCTTAATCAATTAAACTTGCCATGTGATTAGCCTGTAATTTGTAAGTTATGTAATTTACAAGGAAGGGACCATTTTGGAAGCTAGGGGAAGGGGGGTAGGTGTTATTGGTTGGCCATCAATCCACCCTTATTTTGATTAGTGAGGTTGATTTGCAATGTTGTGCTAGCTTGCTAACTTTAATGAGTTGATTTGTAATAAATTCCCCCACATCCCCCACCCACTCATGCTGTGTTCTAGCTGCATGTGCTACCTTTTGGCCCTCCATTAATGCTTGAAATCTATTGAAACTGTAAAAAAGATGTTCAACACAAAAATGGGAAGTAGTAATATTGAAGGATATCACTAGTAATTAGCATGCTATCAAAGTTAACACTGACATCCCACCAGCTGATCCCCTGTTGAAGAAGAGGGTGTGTGTGAGAGAGAGAGAGAGAAAAGTTGAGTTGATTCTTAATCTCAATCTGTAATATTGTATAAAGTAACTGCTCTCAAGATTCGGACCTACGTTTTTATACTTGACAACTCAAAATATTTGTCATCGGACTAAATAGCTGTCCCATTATTTGCAAAGAGGATGAGATATAAATTTTGCAACACTTTTGTATTAAATAAAGAGTCATGATTAAATTCCACTCAATGTAAATGAAGTTTTAATTTGAACCCAAACCTTACTCCATCATAATTAATACCAAAACTATTGTACTATAAAAATTTTGGTTTCACCGATGAGTTGTGCTAAATGAACTGTCATTTATACCATATTTTTTAAAACCACCGGACGTGGCAATTACATGAAAGAACTTCATGACGCGGACTTCTATCATGCTATCATGTTAATTAGTTTCAAAAAATATGGTATAGAGTAGCGATTCATTTAGCATTTTCCTTTACAAAATTCACAATTAGTTCTATCAAATTAATTAAATAGGCAGAAATCAATATTAATATCAATTATAGAGAAAAAGGGAAAGACCCTCTTAGATTCCACACGCAAACAATTAGAGGAGAGAGAGGGAGGGAGGGAGGGAGGGAGCCTAATCCATGTGGGTATGTGCATGGTGTCAAAATGACATTGACAGTAGTATGTTCTTCTGTTCATACGGGTGGGTAGGTAGGCCCAAAAGTGTCCATGCACATGATCTCATGTGCACTCTATATTAAAAATACAGCACCATTCCACGTGCCTTGATTGTTTGTCATAACATGCAGTGTTCCCTTCCTGTTTCTTCCTCTTTCAACCACTAATTTGCTTCCACGTAGTTACATCAATGCATAGACCGCTAAAAAGTGTGAATCCATTCAATATATCTATGGAATAGGCGGGGTTGGCTAAAATGGAATTAAAATTTAGTCTATGGAGTAGGTCCCATGTGATTGGTTGGCAATCCTTCTTGACAGGTCTCCATGCCACCATAATCTCATGCATGGACCTGTGAAACCAGCTGTATATTACAAAAGCCAAAATGGACTAAGACATGTTCATACTTTCTAATAGATTTGGCTAGGAAGAAAGAATAATACTATAAATATATATAAAACTAAAATGTTATATATATAAGAACATCACAATTTCAATATAAGAACATCACAATTTCAACATAAACTATATAACAAATTAATAAATTGGGCCCAAACTTGAACTCAAACTTCTCTTTTATAAGAGAATGAGAGATGCTACCATATGTGGCAATGACTACTTTTTAATATCGAAATGTATTAATAGAAGGTTTTGTGAGTGTTTTTTGTTTAATAAAAATCAAATTTTTACGCACGTTATAGCATTTCATTTTCTTTTTTAGAAATGATTGAGATGACTTTTTTTTTTTGTTGGTTTCAGAGGAGAAATTAAGGAGAGGGATAGCACGAGGGGTTGTGTTTTCATAGAGAGAGAGACTAGACCACCTTTGCACAATACAAGGGACAAATTCTCTTTCTTTTCTCATTCCTCGCCCTATCTTAAGGTTCATAGATTCGAATGTATATTCTCCATTTCGAATGTCAGAAGAATACTATTAGATCAGAAGGCCAAATAATAATTGAGAGGAGTTTAAAGAAGTGACATTTTCAAAATATTCGAAAAAATTTCCTTTAAAATATTGCATCGTTTAGTTTTACTACATTTTTAGTAATTTTTTCACACTTTTGACAATTAGCTTCCCCAATGTTATTATATATATGCTCCCTTTGATGGACTAAAAGTCTAGGAAAAATATATTAAACAAAAAAAAAATGATAACAGCAATGAGAAGAGAGAAAAATTAAGAATATTAAAACTTACAATTATAACTTCAGGCCAACCATCATGTAGTGGCGTCAATTCGGTCGAATCGGGTCGGGGCGGTCCGTTAAGGATTCAGGCTAACGGATCGGATTTAGTCCAATAAGCTATAGGATCGGATCGAGCAGTCCAATAAGCTAAAAGGTCTATCCAATCAGATCCATTAGACTGGTCCACTAATGTAACGGGCTAATGAATTAGATTGGTTTTGACTGGATTGGACTTATGAATTGTGTTAGGGAGGGGATGTTGACACACCCTTGAATTATAAGCCCACCCCCTCCAATTTTGATTTTTTACCGTTTTATGAAAAAATACATTGTTTTTAAGAAAACTAGTCGCGTTGTCCACTGGAAAACATCATTTTGAACAACTTTGTAGAATAAAGTTTTTCCAAAATCTATCATTTAAGTAGACTTTTTGACCATTTTATTATTTTTACAAAATATTTCGTAAAAAATGCCAAAAATTCTGCTTAAATGATAGATTTTGGAAAAACTTTCTTCTACAAAGTTGTTCAAAATGATGTTTTCTAGTGGACAGCGCGGCTAGTTTTCTTAAAAACAATGTATTTTTTCATAAAACGATAAAAAATCAAAATTGGAGGGGGTGGGCTTATAATTCAAGGGTGTGTCAACATCCCATCCCAACTCAAATACAACGTTGGGCCAGTCTTTGAATTTTGAGACCTGAGGTACGGATCAATATTCGATGGGCCTGGAATTTTAGGGCTGGCTCAGTCTTTGGGCCTAAGTTCATGGCTGAGAACCCTTCCCAAAACTCATGCAGTCATGCAAAGTAGGTTGCCAAATCCATGTCCACTTTAATTCTTTCTTCTTTGCTTTTTAAAATAAAATAAAATAAAATAATTTCCTCCTCCAAACAAATGAAACTTATCCTATCCCAAATTCTCCTTAATAGCACATCCATATACTCTAACTCGAACTTCTCTCCTAAATGTGAAGATACATGCACGTCACTGCACTGATAGATCGTTCGTCGCTATATAACTTAAGTTCTTTCCGGCAATTAAAAAAAAAAAGAATCTTGTTTACTTTTCATAATCATGGGAATGGGTTGCACTTTTTTTTAATAACCATGCAGTCTATCTGCCCAATTCAAATGACCCAATAGGCAATAGGAACAAAAATGAGAACTAAAATTAAAAATAAAATGATTTGAATTGAGATAATGATGGAGAGTACATACCCACAAAATTTAGACTAAAATGATTCAATCATAACTTATGGAATTTATTTTTGTCACTTTGAAATTCTAGAGAAATAGAAATTAGGACTGGCATTTTGGAGCTTATATAAATGATTTTTTAACTTGATAGAAGATGATGATAAAGACTTTTTAATTAAATGTTGTATTAGTTGGGCAAATGACAAAAACACCTGGAAATTTTTATTAATTCCCCGATTAAATGACCATGCAAATAAAGAAAAATCCATCCATCCAACCACTTTTGGAACCTAATCCAAAGCCAACAGAATATTCCATAATCAATTCCAGATTCCAAAGTATCTATTACATTAGATTAATTCAACTCCCTACCTCGGAAGGCCCATTTGAGCCAGTGCCAACAGATGATTCTAGGCTCAAGAAGTACCCCTTCATCAACTTGTTCCCAAGAATTAAAAAATATATTATCACAATCCATCCACTTGACCAGTGATTATATATATATATATTGATCACATGAGTGGTACTTAAAAAGTTATAATTATATTTCTAACAATTAACCAATAGAAGGGTACGTGCTTTCTAAATACTAATTCACGATAAAATTATAACAATTAATCAATAGTAAAAAAATTTCAAAGTCTGTATTTTGAGATGCTGACATTGGATCACTGTGATTTTTGGCAGATATGATATCCATGATAAGAGTATCTAATCTAACAGTTAGTCTTTCAAAATATACATCCCACAATTACTTATGAGGTTCATCCTGATTTTCGCGGAAGTCAGCATTTTCTTACTAAATCGCCGTCATAGTAGTACTTCAATTTTTGGTTAGACTTTATTTTGGTTCCAGTCTAAACATCCATGTCAAGAGTAGACAAAAGTTATTGAAAGATGAAATTGAAACTTTTACTTCACGAGGTGTGATTTTTAGCTAATTGAATCAACAAGCGAATGTAAAAAACATAGGGGAAATTACACTTTGCCTCCCTTAACTATAAATTGTTTTCATGTTAGCCGCATGTGGTTTCAATTGCATCAATATACCCCCTTAATTGTTTTATACTTTTATTGTATCAAATTACTCCCTTTTATCAGTTATCCAATTGTTTATTTGATTGAAAAATGATATTAGACTTGTTAATTTTTTTATGCAGTATTTATCCTAAACTATTAATGTATCTAATGAAGTTTCATAATTTTTTTCAATATATTTTAATTTTTATGAATTATTTTCTCCATACATTAAATAAATTTCACAATAAATAAAATATATTGAGAAAAATCATGAAATTTCACCAATGTATGTCTATAGATCCATTAGCAATACTTGATAAATATTATATAAGAAAATAACAAGTCTAACACCATTTTTCAATAAAAAAAATACTCACAAAAAGGGATAATTTAAAAACTGCTAATAATTTAGGGCGCACATCGATGCAATCGAAACCACATGAGCTAACTTCAAAACAGCTTATAATTCAGGATGATAAAGTATAATTTCCCTAAAAACATATTGAATAAAAATCTAAAGAAATTATATATACTCACTTAGAATATGAGAAATAGTGAATATATACTAATATATAATATAAATCAAACAAAGAAATTTGATGTGTTCACATTTACTTTCTGAAATATCATCTACAGAAATAATATTTATATTTTCTAAATATATATATATATATATATATATATATATATATAAAATAAAATATATACAATTTCTATACCATCCACAATTAAAAACTACCATATTCTATTTCCCAATTTTCCCAATGTAATATTTTAATAAGCTATCTTTTCAAATTTAAGTTTTAATACTTAATCTTTTCTTTATTTTTATGTTTTTTAAAATATCGCACTTGATGCCTGTGCTGCGAGTATAATATTTGTATTTATTAGTATGATTTTTTTATTTATTTATTTTTAAATAACTTTATAATATTCATTAACGTAATTTAGGCGCAACACTGACAGAGGAGCTTCCTACTATTCGTGAGAAACCCGGAGAGGGAGAGGTCAGTATTCAGTAACATATTCATGCTCATTACCTCAGTGCTTTTTTATCTCACACCATGATCAATCAGGTTATCTTCCAGGAAGCTTGAATTCATCATCATCATCAAGAACAAGCAAAAGCAGAGCGCCATGGCGGACTGTAAATTGTGGATATGCATAGCCACTTTTCTGATCATAATAGAGATGGTAGTGACTGATGAACACATACCCACTACCCTAGAAGGTCCATTTGAGCCTGTTACTCTCCGCTTCGATCCCTCGTTGCGTCGAGGCAGTGATGACTTGCCAATGGACCATCCAAGACTCAAGAAGAATGTCACTTCAATTTTCCCAGAACAGATTTCCCTCTCCATTTCTTCGCCGACTTCAATGTGGGTTTCTTGGGTCACTGGTATTTTTTTCTTTCCAATTCTGTTATCACTCTTATTTGGTTGTTTTGTTTCATAGAATTGTTGAATTGGGTTGGTTTGTGGTCGTTTTGTTTGACAGAATTGTTGAATTGGGTTGCTTTGATATTGGTTTATGGTTGTTTGGTTTGATAGAATTTTTGAATTGGGTTTGTTGATATTGGTTTTAGGGGATGCCCAGATTGGTTCCAATGTCACGGCGCTTGATCCTTCAACGGTTGCCAGCGAGGTATTGTATGGGAAAGAAAGCGGGAAGTATTCGAAAACGCAAACAGGGGCTTCGACTGTTTATAGTCAATTGTATCCATTTGAGGGCCTATTGAATTACACTTCTGGCATCATTCACCATGTGAGGCTTGATGGTACCAACTTAACTGAACCCTTGTACTTCTCAGACTCTCGGTATCTCTAGTTGTTTGTGCTTTCCTATTCTTGAATGATACTTGCATCTGTAACATGATTTTTCCAGCCTTTCTGTTGGCTATTCATTGCAATACTATATTGATAATTCAAGTTATGTTAATCAACCCATGATTAGCTAAGCTGTCTAGACAATATTTTCAATAGGTTGTGAGAAACAAATAAAAATGAAGCAAAAATTCATTCTTAAATGGGTGTTTCAGGTTTTCAGCAGTGGCCTTAATCAGTTCCATGGGTGCTGGGTCAGTTCTCATGACATTTGAATTTGGTAATCAGAAACTCTGTACATAATGGGAACTGACTGGCTGAAAATTTACCTTCTTTTATGATATGCATTGTCTGTCATGACAAATGCAAGGTCCATTTCTTGAACTCCAGAACAGTACATGCAGGGGGAAAACACTTCATAAATATGGATGACCCATACAGGGACAGGGATGAATTGGTTGGCTGACAAATAACTTTAAACTAATTATTCTGGTCAACTAATAGCCAAAACCATCCATGATTTTGTAGCAGCAAGCATTTGAGCATACTATGAAATGCTGAATTATTTCTGTTGTCCAAGTGAACTTTACCGCTATATGGTAGTTCACTATGAGTCTTGCATACGGAAACTTCATAAATTATATGCACTCTTCATTTGGTTCCCACTCAGCTGGTTAGATCTTCCATCATTTGAATATTATTCAATCATATAAAGTTAGGTAAACATTTAAAGTATATCTATCAACCAAGAAATATAAAAAAAAAATTGAAGTGTATACAAATTAGTATCAACCCATTACTTATTTGGGTAGCAATATTATGCAGTAAACTTTTTTCTTTCAAATCCTCCTGAAAAATGCTTTGTCTATTGCACAGGATAATCTGCTGTAGCACTGAAGATGCTATTAGTGGACAAAGCTCGAGCACTTAGTGATGGAAAAGAAAGTTTACCAAATGAAAATGAGTCATATGTTTTGTTATTTTCTCTAAGATTAAGGATTTCTTGGTTTTCTGTAGGTCTTGAACCTGGAACAAAATACTATTACAAATGTGGGGATAGTTCTTTTCCGGCTATGAGTGAAGAGCATGTTTTTGAAACTTTACCACTGTCTAGCCCAAATATGTATCCTCGCCGAATAGCAGTTGTTGGAGATTTAGGTCTGACAAGCAATTCAACAACAACCATTGATCATCTGATTCAGAATGATCCTTCGATGATTTTAATGGTTGGAGACTTAACTTACGCAAATCAGTACCTCACAACTGGCGGAAAAGGAGCTCCATGCTTCTCTTGTGCGTTCCCAGATGCACCAATTCGAGAGACATATCAACCCCGCTGGGATGGGTGGGGAAGGTAATCTTAAAAGCTTTAAAGTAATACATTACCACTTTATTACCTTTTGTATCTGGACCATAACAATCATTTTCCAACATATTAATGTACCTTAGAGACTGAATTTGCTTTCTCCAAATTTAGGCTAGAAGTATTTAAGTTGATGGCATTCTTTTTTAACGTGAATAGAAGATATATCAAGCAAACGGTTACTGCTCATTGACAATCTTATCATTCAACTCCAATGAGTTCCCCAGTTCCACTCAATCGTTCGTTTGTGTGGAAGGATTGCCATTAGAAGAGAAATGCTCTTATTATGTTCTTCAATTCATTTAAACTACGTCCAGTTGATCAAAAGATTTGCAACACAGTTATAAACAGTGACAAAAGCCAAGGCTGTCTACAAAGATTTTATCTACAGTATTTTTTTCTCATGAAGCAGAGGCTGAATTCTCCGAAGACTTTTTCTTCCACTCTAAACTTGAGAAAAACAGAACCAAAAGAGGATATTCAGAGACATAGAAACTTTTGAGTTTTTTTATGGGTCATAATTAAAAATTGTTGGACTCTGCTCCCTGCAACACTGGCAATTCTTTCATTGTTTGCAGGTAGTGTCCAGTGTATGCAAAGTAAAGATGGAAACACCAAACCGTACTACCCAATATGCAAAGGATGATTAGGTGGTTCACATTAACCCAATCCTTTTTGCACCCCATTTGTTATTCAAGAACTTATTGCATGACAGTTTTATTTATTTACTGTCAGAATTTTGTTTCTTGAAGCCATCCAAATAAAGGCCACAACTTGAGTGGGAATTGGTTTCTCCTCTCATTTTCATCTATTTGGTGATTCTCTATTCAAAATTGCTGGAAGTAAGTGCTTATTTAGGGACCTTAACCTCCGATGGGACAGAACATGATCCAACCATTTCATATGCAGACCCTACAGCACTTGAAATTCATGGTCAGGGTGTGAGTACACTACTAGCCAACTCAAGCGCTATTGACGGTCATTTATTCTGTTGTTAAGACTCCTATACTGTTGATTAGTTCACATAGGACTTGCAATGGCTGGAAAAATGCAGAAACTTAGAAATCATAGATGCATACTGTGCAGAAATATTAGAATTATGATTGAAAATTGCAAACATACCTGTAGTTGATTAAGTTCTTTATGCTTCCTTTACTGACACAGTCGATTGATTGGATATTCAGGTTCATGGAGCCCTTAACTTCAAGAGTTCCAATGATGGTGATAGAAGGAAACCATGAGATTGAACCTCAAGCTGCTGGGATAACTTTCAAATCATATAGGACTAGATTTGCTGTTCCCTCGGAGGAGTGTGGCTCTAACAGTAACTTTTACTACTCTTTTGATGCTGGAGGAGTTCATTTCGTCATGTTGGGAGCATATGTTGACTACAACAGTACAGGTGAACTATACTATCCTTCAGAATACACCACAATACATTTTAACTACTTTAATCGTTCCCTCTCTCTCTCTCTCTCTCTCTCTCCCCCAACCCCAAAAAAAAAGTACTTTAACTGCTAAGAGGTACCGGTATGCATATCATATTTTTTGATATTGGAAGCATCAAGGCAACTTGTTAGTTCCATTTTGGTTTTATTTTTTCCCCCACTCTTCATTCCAGGTGCTCAGTATGCTTGGCTAAAGGATGACCTACATAAAATAGACCGCAATGTGACCCCTTGGCTGGTAGCTGCATGGCATCCACCTTGGTACAACAGTTATTCGTCTCACTATCAGGAATTTGAATGCATGAGGCAGGAAATGGAAGCACTACTGTATCAATATAGTGTTGATATTGTCTTTTCTGGTCATGTAAGTTGATCTTTAAGGATTTTAATTCATGTATGAACGAAATTGTGTTTTGTTGTCATTTAATAAGATTCTGCTACTTATTTATAGAGGATCTTATTTTTGGCGGAAAAAAAAAAAAAATTATCTTGTTTTCTTCAATAATTTTGCTGAATTTATCTGGCATGAAAAAATAGGTGTCTAATTGTGATTGAGAAAAATCCCTATTGGTCCTGTTATTCATTACAATTATGCATGAAATAATGCTTGGACAAAAGCGGCAATAACAATTTGTAAAGAATGTTACATAGAGGCATTCCTCAAATGAGTTGATATGTCATATGTGGTCTAATTGTTTACTTATAATATGATGAATTGTTGATATAATTCCCAATGAAGCTGGGATGTGTAGTTCTCCTTAAATTATTACTGTTATATGGGTAAGCAAATAATTGGCTATTGTGGGATCAATTATAATTTGCATGCAATTCTCCCATAACATTCTATTAACTTTACTTCGCGCTTTTTAGTATTAATCCAAAATTTAGGATTTCCACTTTATCTTAAAATTGTTTGTATGCTGTAAAATCTAATTTGTGATAAGACTTGTGCAAATGGTAGTTGATGCATGTTTTCTCAGATATGTAAATCACCTGCTTTTCCATAGAGTCTAGCCTTAGATATGGTTCTCAGTTGTGACATCTTCCTTTGTGTGCAAGTTCTATACAGGATACTACATGAGAAAAGAGAAGTAAAAGGCAAATGCATTGTTTTCATGGTCCCAATTCTATTAGTAATTATTGTCTATCCTTGTTGACCCAATGCAAGACATCTATTAGAGGACAAAACACCTGAGTGTAAAGTATGGGAATACTCAACAAAAGAGACAACGTCAAACCAGTGGCAGTACACACTTGTTGCCCGAAAGAGTTGGGAAGTATTTCCAATTTCTTAGTGGCAATATATGTAGAAATTTTTATTTATTTATTTGCTCATGACATTTTTGAAATGTGTTAGTGATGATTCAATTGTAATCAAACATGAGAATCCTGATTAGAATGCAGGTTGTTTTCATGCTCTTGAATTCTATATCATTACTTATTGGAGATTCAAGGAAGTATAATAGATACGCCATAGAAGACAAACAAATGGATAACTGAAAAAATATACTTCACAATCCCATTTCTAAACCTTAATATCTTCTTCTTTATCAAATGAAGTGTGATTTATTATCTGCTATGCACTTATGCAGGTGCATGCTTATGAGCGGATGAATAGAGTCTATAACTATACATTGGATCCATGTGGGCCTGTGTACATAACTGTTGGAGATGGTGGAAATATTGAGAAAGTTGACGTTGAACATGCAGATGACCCTGGAAAGTGTCCTTCGATTGGAGACAACGTACCAGAATTTGGAGGGGTATGCCATTTGAATTTCTCTTCTGGCCCTGCAGAAGGCAAGTTTTGTTGGGACAAACAACCAGAGTGGAGTGCATTTAGGGAGAGCAGCTTTGGGCATGGAATACTTGAGGTACAGTCTGAGCTTCTAATGTTATGTACTACTTCATGACTGGGCACTGTTAAGAGCCATTAGAACACCAAAAAAATATGGAACGTATTTTCACAGAATTTTGAATAGTCTTTGTAGTTTTTCATAGCATCTAAAGTATGTCTAGTTTGCTACATGTATAGGATCTTTTTCTTGATCTCAAAAATGAGTCGGTTCTAATTTTTTATTACTGTCATGGTCCAATTTAGTTTTTCAGTGACTGAATCATGGAGGATGGATCCTCAAAGGCATGAGATGTACACTTCCGTGTGAACATAATTTATGTATGTCAAACTAACTTTTCTTAATAATTGAGATCCGAAGCTTTTGCAGGAGGCAGTCCTCAGGGCTTGAGATGCCATACTTCAGTGTGAACCTCACGTTTTGAGGAGTGAGATTTGTATTGAGATTAACCTCAAGATTCAACTATTTGTTTGTATCTTGCATTTTGTACATGTGCATGCATGTGCACAAAAGTTTGGAATGAGGTGAAAGTTGTGAAACCTACATTGAAGCACTAAGAACTTGCCATGGTTAAGAAATTTAATTAATTTGTCTTGTTATAGAAGGAATCTATTGCACACTAAAAGAGTTTACTTTTAGTATATATATGAACATGATCTTTTGAGTGATTATTATCTAATTTTCATAATTTATTTACAGTTGCTCTCTTCATTTATTTACAGTTGTTACCTATTCTATTTTTAAATGCAGGTTGTGAATTCTACATATGCATTATGGACTTGGCACAGAAATCAAGATATTTATAAGGAAAATAGTCATGGTGATCAAATATACATTGTACGGCAGCCTCAGTTATGCCCTACACCTACAGGTAAGACATGTCTAAAAATGATTTCTTAGTTTAACCCCAAGTGCAGATGGATTAATTCCTTTATTTTCTATAAGACCAGGGGAGGGTTTGCCATGGGGGCACCTGCCCCCACTGAAATTTGCAGAACTCTTGAGGCTAATTCATCATTTGTAAAATTTTGAAATAATTTTAAATCTTCCCCCACTATGATGTTTGCAAAAGTACCCATTCAAAGCAGTAAAGTAGTCCGAGACTACTTTTACTCTTTCTACACCACTACTTAAGTAGTCTGCTCTCATTATATTTGTTCCTCTTGCCACCTTCTTTGAAAGGTTTGATTTTTATCCCTCTTTCATTGTTCTTATTGATTCATTTTATTTAAATGGTGTAGGATGCATTTTATTTTGTTTTGATCTCTTCCTCCTCTCTTCCCATTTTGTTTAATATTCCTCTTGCCTTCATCTTTGAGAGCTAGGAATGTGTTTTTATAAGTCGGAGTTTTTTCCTTCCATGATGAAAAAAATTAGATTTCAGAAGCTCAAGAACTCTCTCATTAATGTAATGCCTATTTTTGCAAACCTTGAAATAACGTCTGCAAAAATAATAATATAAATATTTAAAAAAAAATAATAATAATATTATAAAAATGTTCAGAGTGCCCCCAAAGTGACGAAGTTTTGGCTCCGCCCCTGTATAAGACAAAAGTAATTAATTTATTTATCTAACAGATGAATGCATTATTGTAGATATCGAATCATATATTAGACTGAATAAAAAAAAAAAGGCATACTTGAAACATTTTGGCTGTCTAACCTGTCTTCATGCCTTGTTCATTAATGTGAAAGAGCATGCCAAGTTTATGATTGATGTCAATGTGTATATATACACGTATATATTTCAGCCAATTTGATGGTTGGTGTCAATTACACATGATTCTTCTTTGAGTTTTCCTTCTCTGGGCCAGACATAGTCCAAGTCTTCTTGACTTTTTCAGATATGGGTAGAGGCAAGAACGAAATGGTGTGGATGCAGCCCACCATTTATTGGGTTTCTAGCAGGACATCATGACCCAAAAGAGAAACACCATTAGCACAAGGGCTTGACCCTGTGCTCTGACTAAACAAAATGAAATGATAAAGTTCCAAAAAGCAGAAAATGGGATCAAGAAAATCCTTTTTGTCTTAATGTCTCTTTTTTAAAGTGTTTAAACTTTAAAAATGATTGGTGAACCTAATATGGAGGGGTGGCAAATGTGACCCGGACCCATTAATTCCCAAACCCACTTAATGTTAATGGGTATGGATAGGTACATTTTAATAAATGGGTGCCCACTCCCATTGGGCCAAAGAAATAAATATGAAATTTTTCTATACTGGGATGAGCTTCTTTGCTTGCTTAAAATTGTATTATTCTATAAAAATTAAATATTTCCTTTCTATCCAAACAAATATGATCAGTTTGGTTGCCAAGAAAATATTGGAGAATCAAATAAAGGAAAATTTTGGAATCTTTTTATAGCTTTGGTGGTGGAGTGGTGGAGTGGACGATTCCAAATCCTATCTTCTTTTCTTTTCTTTTCTGACATTCTCTCAGCAACCAAACTTTAGGAACATATAATTTTTTCATGGGTTTGATACCCCGTGAATAACTAGCTAGTGCCTTTTTGGGATGCCAAATTTGGCTTTTGCATTGAAAATGCTCTGATATATTTCACAACATGCCCGGTTTGGCCTTCCTAGACTTTAATCCGCCACCTAAACACCTAAACTACCACTTATTAATATCTTTCTAAACTATATATAATGGGCTTAGTTAGCCTTAACATTGAAGAAATTCTATTTGTCCTCCCTTTTGGTCCTCCCTTGTGCATCTAACAAATTTGGAATAATTATTTTAAAAAACTTATTGTTGAATTTGATGCTCCACTTATACGTATCAAGAATGCAAAAAATCATATTGATCCAACAGTTGGTTTTTCAAAAAAAAATAGACTGTGACTATTTTTCACAATTTTTTCATTATTTTTTACATTTTTTTCATAATTGCAAAAACCGACCATTGGATTAATGTAATTTTTTGCATTCATGATAAGTATAAGTGGAATATCAAATCCAGCGATCGGTTTCTCGAAATATCTATTTCAAGTCAGTCAAATGCACGAGGCAGGACAGGAAGGGAGGACAAATGAAATTTTTCTTAAACTAATAAAGAAGACCTACAACAATTAATTTATAATAAAGGTTTTCAATAGCTCACCCCAAATTTTCTGTCATGATTACAAATATATCAAACAAATAAACAAAACCTATAACAATGATTTCATAATGAGGGTTTTCAATAAACTTACCTCAAACCTATAACTAGTTTTGGAAATTAGTTTGTAGTTATTGTAATTTTGAGCTTTATTATTTATATTCATATTTTTATTTTAATTTTAGAATTCTCAGGTGAATGGTGGGATTATGCTCTGTTTTTCTGGATAAGATTTGTACATGAGAGAGAGAGAAAGAGAGAGGGAGAGAGAGAGAGGATATATTAAATTGTTATTGTTACAAACCCGTTTGTTATCTGCAGCATTTTTTTTTTTTCCTTTTTTTTTTCTTTTTGATGTTGGTTTTGTGTCTATGTAGAAGAAGAAGAAGAAGATGATAATAATAATAATAATAACAATAATAATAAGGATTGACGCATGATATATTGGTTAGTGGGTCGGGTCGACCCATAATATATGAGTATGGATATGGATGAATCAAGACATGGTACTAATTAAATGGGTTATAAATAGATAGTAATATGATATATTCATGTGTGTGTGGTGATAAATGATAGACCTAATGAGTCCATTGTTAGGTACAATTGGTTGAATTTATTAGAAATTTAATTAGTTCCACTTTCTAAAACAATATTTGAGTGCACATTGGGAATAACTCATATGGTTTGTTTTGCAGTCGCTTCGAATAACGGTCACGGTTCGATTCAGGTGGATTCCGGGGCCATTAGGGGGCAGAGTTCTCTCTTCTTCTCAAACTGGAGGCTGTTGCAGTTGAAGTTTGAGATCCCATTTGCTGAACTAAATGTAGCGCTTCTACTGCCGTATCTGTCTTTTTTGTTCTTCCCTATTATTTTCTTGTCTGAATATTTCTAAGTACATGCGCTTGACTAATTCATGAAATGCCTTCCTCCCAAAATTTGTGTTGATGTTGCCGTTTTCTTAAATCGAAAGATGAATTTATTTACAAAATCGTATGTAAAACAAAATGAAATAATCCAATTTCCTCGGAACATCCAAACAGGTCCTCACAATTCTGATCTATTATATTTTCCAATTGGGTTGTGATTTGTGAATTCTCCATATGTAGTGAAAAATAGATATTTATGAGGAAAACAGTCAAGACGACATCGTTGTGCTCTAGAACTAAGACAAGAATGAAAATGATTTCTTAGCTTTTAAATCCAAATGTAGATGGATGATGGATTAGTTCTTCTTGATTTGTTTTCCCTAAAGACAAACTAATTAATTTATTTATATATAGATGAACACACTATTGTTGATATCAAATTAATTATATTATATTTTACTATTATATAAAGAGTGGCGGCCCTAGAATTCATTTCCTCTTTCATTCTTTTCTCTCCTTAATTCTCTTACTTCCTTCATTTTTATTGGTTTTGGTCACTGATAAGTGCTAAAATTTTCGAAATTAAACCCCCAAAGTAAGCTTTG
>JAESVK010063414.1:0-21229 GCA_017140935.1 Hamamelis virginiana
ATATTGTGTTTTATGTCAATGTGGCATTTCCGCATAGGGGTAACCCTATGTGGGGTGTTACACACCGCATTTCCAAAATTCTATTAAAAACCACACACATAAATATACTAATAAATATACTCTGGCTAGAAATTTCTTCTTTTTTGGATAATTACTCTGGCTAGAAATTTCAAACATCAATTAGTTTGCTCTTGGTCATCCTTTCCAACAGTTAGAACACATGGATTTTGAAATTCTAGTTGATATGAATAAGTATCAACCTCAAGTAATTAACCTAAAGTTTGCACATTCTCTACAAATCAAATGATACAATAAAGTCTTTAAAGTAATTACTGCTTCTAGTCTTGAGATATATTAAGTTCTAGACACTAGAATACAAACAATGCTTAGAATATTAGAACTTGAGATACCTCAAATTGAGCGATTCTTCTGGTAAATCATTGATCCCATGACATCAAAATTTACCATCATTTTTATCATCATCATCATCTTTTTCTTCTTCCCCTCCTCCTCCTTCTCCTGCTCCTCCTCCTCCTCCTCCTCCTCTGGCAATTATAATTGTGTTCTTCAACTAAAGAAACTACTTTAAATGAGATGTTTGTCAAAGTTCGAAGGCTCGAAGGCAAATTTCTATCAAGAGTGCTTGATAGATGAAGATTTAGGAGTATATGTATAAGAGAAATGATCAATGAATTCAAATAAGAGATAAGAAGGAATCCCGAAAAATCCGGCAATGTGTGGGATTAATGAAATGAAATCAAACCTAGATAAGGAGTCCTGAAAAATCTTGTAACGCATTGGAATAATGAAATGAACACAAAATTAGATTAGAAGGAATCCCAAAAAATCTTGTAACGCATAGTAGTAATGAAATAAAGATAAAACTGGATAAGGAAAAATATGGTAACGCGTGGGAGTAATGTAATGAAGACAAAACTGGATAAGGAGTCCTGAAAAATCCAGTAATAAATTGGAATAATGATATTAAGACAAAAGTGTATAAGAAGGAGTCCCGAAAAATCAGATTACATATTGGAGTAATGAAACGAAGGCAAAATTGGAAGAAAATATACTGCCTTAATTTTAAAGATTTGAATTTTTGAAACGATAGGGGAAGAAACACATAATGGAAAGGCTAAAATAAAAATTTTACATCTAGATTTATAAAATTAAATTAAATTTGAAAAAACAAAAAACAAAAACCCTAACACATCCACACAAAATGTAACAGAGAATAGTGTTCTCGATGAAACCCTACCCCATCAAAATCAATTTTTCCATTTAACAATCTACATTTTTGAATAGATTGAGGATGGAGGTGTGAAACGGGCCGAGTTGATCCAAGCTAGGCTTTTCTTTTTCTTTTTCCTTTCTTTTTTTTTTCTTTTTTTTTTTTAATTTTTTTTTTTATTCCTGTGTTGAATGTAAATATTTCTTTTTTTAGGCCAACTTCAAGCTCGCCGAAAATTCCCTATTTTTTGTCTAAAAAAATATATATCCATAGGTCCATTGACGTAAATAGTGGAAACCTTTATCCATTGACTTAATATTTTAAACACCCAAGTCCGTTGACATAAAATTCCCTATAGAAAAATATTCCGGAGAGATTTATTTTACATCCTTTAATGTATTAGGACAAATTATGCATATTATCCCAAATTTTCGCAATATTACATGAACGAACCTCATCCAAAAATATTTACGCCAACGGACCTATCACTGTTTTTTTGGACTATATTGCCACTTCAACGTAAATTTTTTTTTTGGCTTTTTTTAAATTTTTGTACATAATCCCCAAGTTTGTATGTAATCCCCATATATAGGTATAATCCCCAATTCCCAACATAAATAACAATCTCAAGATTATTACAAAATCTCCAATACCCCATTTTTGCAAGAATTCCCAAATTGCTTAGGATCCCCAATCCCCAACATATGTGTCATGTCACATCATCATTCAATACATGTCCCCCAATCCTCCAACATGTATGTGTCATGTCACATCGTCATTTAATGGAGTTCAATCAAAGTCTCCTACTTAATTTCTTAATATAAATTTGATAAAATATAATACCCACAATTACACAAAATCCCTAATCCCCACATAATATAATTCCCAACTATACACATAATCCCCAATCCCCAACTTTATGTATTGTCATATCATGTCTCCTACACATCACTTCATATCTAAACCGGTCACATCAATTGAAAATAAAAAAATATTTTAATACTTTAATATTTATGAGAAAATAAAAATATTTCTTTATTTAATAAAAATAAAATTCTTTATGAGAAAATAAAAAATTATTTATTTAATAATTTAATAATTTAATAATTATAAAAAAAATAAAAATAAAAAATTCTTTATAAGAAAATAAAGAATTTCTTTAGTTAATATTTTAATACTTTTAATATACAATGAAAATTAGTTATTTAATTTAACAAATATTTTAATGTTTTAATATTAATATTTATAAGAACATAAAAAAGTTCTCTGTGAAAAAATAAAAAAAAATTCTTTATTTAATATTTTAATATTTATAAGAAAGTAAAAAATAAAAATTCTTTATAAGTAGATAAAAATTTTTCTATTTAACATTTAATATTTATACAAAAATAATTTTTTTTTTAAAGATTTGATGTGACATTTAAATTGAATTTTTTTTAAAAAAAAATTATACTTTTGACGGTTTGACCATTAGATTAGTATTAATGTAGTTATTTAGTTTATCTAAGGGCATTTTTGTCAAAAAATGTATTGGCGTAAATATTTTTGAATGAGGTTCGTTCACGTAATATTGCAAAAACTTAGGTATATTGGCGTAAATGCCCAATGTATTTAGTACTACGTGGGAATGAATATACATATATGATACCTGGAAACATGAAGCTCTAAGTATAAAAAGGCATTACGTTTTATTTTTAAGCTTAAAGATGGATTAATTACAAAAACTCTACTTTAAGTTTAGAAGGCATTAAGTTTTTCTTGTAGGTACATCAATTCCTAGAAGTTTTGTTTTAGCACACATGTCCATCCAACAATTCAACCAGGGACGAAGTCACATGGGCTTGAGACGAAACCACATAGGCTTGAGGGGTGGCCGTTGCCCCCCCTCCCCCCCTCCCTCCCTCCCTCCCTCCCTCACTCAAATTTTCTTTTTTTTCCTTAAAAATTTTAAGAAATTCAATTTCTGGCCCCCCTAAAATTTTTGGAGCTTCATTTACGCCTCCTAAGATATTTTGAGTTACCTTTTTTTACCTTGAAAATTTTCAAAATTTTGATTTATGCCCTCCTCAATTTTTATTTTTTTACCCCATTAATTCGCTTATAAGCCCCTATTCCCTTCCCTATACCCTATTCCCTATTTTGACACTCAAAGCATGTCATATTTGGCTATTGCCCTATACCCATGCCCTATACTATGAGAAAAGTAGAAAAACATTCTTTTGGGAATGAGAAAAGTAAAAAAAGTTATATTTGTTAAGCATTTATTTTGGTTGCTGAGAACGCACCATGCTGCTCAGCAAAACGCTACCGTTTTGGGTGCCCAAACCAAGCCTTTAATTTTTATTTGTCTTTTGGGCAATGTAAAATGGGTATTTTGAAAAACCGACCATTGGATTGAATATTCTTCCTATGTATGACAGGCATGCTAAAAATCACAGTGATCTCATGGTTAGTTTCTGAAATACAGACTATGAAAAAGCTTAACGGTTTGTATTTCAAATTCACAGTCTGTATTTCAAAAACCGACTGTCAGATCACTGTGAGTTTTGTCATGCCTGTCATACAAAGGAAGAATATTCAATCCAATGCTCAGTTTTTCAAAATACCCATTTTACATTGGCCAAAAGGGCAAGTAAAAAATTATAGGCTTGGTTTGGCCACTCAAAACGGTGGCATTTTGTTGAGCCACACAGTGTGTGCTAGTAGCCAAACCAAGCGTATTTGTCAAACCAAAAGCCTTTAAACTTTCTGACAAAACCAAATCCTTTCTTTTTTTTTTTAAAAAAAAACATTTTTTTTTTCCAAAATCTATAATGATAGCTTGGCTGTTGAACGAGTTTGGCTTATCAATGTAATTAATTAGTCCAAATTAATATTTGATGTTATTGAATTACAGGTGAATTCATGAATGATAGCTTGGTTGTGTATATTGAGAGATGGGTATTTGATGGCGTTGATAATGAACTCATCATGCAATGCTTTCAAAAAATGGGACCCCATCAAGGACAATTGTAAATGTATTGAATTGAAATATAGATTATCAAAATATCATTAAATTATAATTTTTTGCAATTTTTTTCTACATGATACTAACACGATTAAAAAAAATGAATAAAATTGTTTTCAATTTTTTTTTTAAATTGGGATAAAAAATTAAAATAAATCAAAGTTTGTCCCCCTCAACCAAAATTCTGGTTTCGTCCTTGAATTCAACATAACCCAACAAAAAACTAGTCCCACAAACCAAGCCCCCATTATCGTCCAATATTCAACAAAATCCAGCCAAAATCAATCAATTTGTAGCCCAAACTCCGTTAAAATCCAATCAAATTTTGAATTTAGTAAAAAACTTAAAACCAACTCAACAGTAAGCCTCTAAACCAAAAACATCAACATAGAACTCATAGGCTCTTAAACTTGAACTAAACTGACCCAAAAAAATGAAAATTAAAACCTGATAGGTAGTGCAGATAACACCACATAGAATATCAAAAACTTCAAAGATAAAAATTGTAGAGCATTATGCTCTTTTAATCCAAGTCAATTCAACACCCAATTGCAAATCAAGAAGATAAAGAGAACCTAAGCCCATACCTTATAAAAATCTATCATGCTCAAAGCAAGAAGATTGTCGATGCAAAATAGGACCCATCAATTGCAAATCTAAAACGTAGATAGCATCTGTGAAGGAGAAACACAGAATGTGAGCATATTAATGGAAAAACTAGTAGTTGAGAGGACCAAAAAAGAAGGAAAAAAAATGAAAAAAGTTCCATCAAAGAAAAAGAAAAAGAAAATATTCCGGACCCAATATTTTTACATTAAATATCTTAACAAAATTCAATACTGAAATCTAAGAGCATTTCCAATGGAATGCTATATAAAGTGCTATTGTCAAAATTTTATGTTGACATCCAAGTAAGTTGTTCTAATGGGGTGCCAAATTTTGGCAATGGCAACCTTTCGTGCCAAATGGCACATGCCATTTATGCCAAATTTTGTTTTCCCTTAAAAAAGATGGGACTTGAAAGATGCCAAAATATAGCATTAATGCATTGAAGCACATTAGTGCAAAAATTTGACATTAATGTAATTTGGTGCCAAATTTATAATTTGGCACTTCAAATGGCATTGCTTCGAAGATTCTCACATAAAGAATAACAAACCATATTGAAAACATACCAAATTCCAGATAGACCCATAACTTTACATCAAATATAATACTGCCAAAATCCAATAATGCAATCCAAAATCATGACTTAGCTGAATGGTTAAAGAGCCCAACTCATAATTGGGATCCTCAGACAATGTGTTTTCGATTTGGAAATTTTGAACTTACTCCTATTTTGGAGGAATACCCTCAACTTTGACCCAAATGATGTAATTCTGCTATTTAAAGTGGACCAATACTTGGGGTCCCGTCCCCCATTCCCGTTTGGTTTCCCGTCTCCCATTGAAAACACTAAAACAGTAAAAATTCTAAACAGTGAAAAAGAGAGAAAAGAAAGAGAAAGAATGGGAAGAAGAGGAGGAAGATAGAGAAGAAGAAGAAGAAAAAGAGGAGGAGGAAGACGAAAAAAAAAACAGTGAAAAAAAAACAGTGGAAACACTAAAACAGTGAAAAAGAGAGAAAAGAGAGAGAAAGAAAGGGAAGATGAGGAGGAAGACAGATAAGAAGAAGAGAATGAAGACTGAAAAAAAAAAGTGAAAATAAAATAGTGGAAACACTAAAACAGTGAAAAAGAGAGAAAAGAGACATAAATAAGGGGAAGAAGAGGAGGAAGACAGAGAAAAAGAAGATAAAGAAGAAGAAGAGGAGAAAGACTAGGAAAAAATAGTGAAAATAAAACAGTGGAAACAATAAGTAGTGAAAAAGAGGGAAAAAGGAGAGAAAGAAGGGGAAAAAGAGGAGGAAGACAGAGAATATGAAAAAGAATAAGAAGAGGAAGACTGAAAAAAAACTGTGAAAATGTTTTATGAGCACAGTAAAGAAGAAAAAGAATAAGAAGAAGGAAGAAGGAAGAAGGAAGAAGGAAGAAGGAAGAAGGAAAAAAAAGAAGAAGAAGGAAGAAGAAGAAGAAGGAAGAAGAAGAACCTACACACTGCTGCTGCTGCTGCTACTCCACGACGCTGCTGCTGCTGCTCCACTGCTGCTCCACTGACGCTGCTGCCGCTACTCCATGCTGTTGTTGCTGCTGCTCCACTAACTAGACAGCCAAGACTCCTTCGGACCCTCGATCAAACTCAGTATCCTTAGTTGGAAAAGGGATTGGATAAGGCTCCCTGCAAAACTCAGACAAATCAACTTCTCTCTCCCCTGCAAAATTCAGTCTTCCCTGCAAAACTCAAACAAAAATAAATGTTCATAAATACGCCATATCAAACAAGAAATGTATGGGCGGGAAACTTTGACGGGAACAACAGTATTTTCCTTAAAAGTGGAAGGATGAACAAGACTTCGTTTCCAAAATAAGCAGTTTCTTCAAAACATATTAAGAATATGTTATGTAAAACCTTTTAGTTCTTTTTTTTTTTTTTTTTTTTTTTCAATACTAGAATTTGTTGGAATTTTGTCATTTTAGTTAGGGTGAGGAAATTTGCACTATCAACTATAGCGATAGACTATTTGATCCATTTCAGCTAATTACTCCTCCTAAAACCAAAGTTTGTGTTATGTTAAAAGAATGAGATCCAAATATTACAATAGATATACTCTCCAATTCAACTGTCAGTTTCGAAGCATCATCATCTTCTTTAGTATTCAAAACCAAGTGACATCCTTCCTGTAATCCACAAAGGATTCCTTAAACCAGCACAGAAAGAAGGATTCCCTATCATCAATTATCTTTTGGACAAAAGACCCATCTTTTAAGAAACATTCAATCATAGATCTTGAGCTTCACTTATAGCTAATGGAACTTTGAATGCAGCTCTAGAAGGATTTTATCGTGTCATTGCTTTCCACCCCTGTGCAGGAGTTCCCTATCATGAATAATTGTGTAAAGAAAGCCCTTGTATATGCGAAAATTGTTTTCTAGTGCAATTATCTAGCCCTCCGCTTGATTTTTTGACGGATGACATGTCAAAGCTTACCATTCATGAACAAAAGTAAAATTGAAATAAGAATACAAAGATTTAATAAGGAAAACTCCACCAGGGCAAAAAACCTTGAGAAGATATAGAAGTACTATGAAAAAGAAGACAACTTACAAGACCTTCACACTACAAACCAACATTTAATCCCATAAGCCAAAGTAGTTCACATGCACCGTCATTAAGTTTCTCCATTAAACGAGTTCATGAACGAGCTCAGCCTTCCTACGAACCGAGCTCTACAATCCACTTCAACGTATCAAGCTCCACGACACATTTTCCACAATCAAACAACGTACCAACAATACGTCACACTGCACAATGACGACAACCACTGGAATTTCACTGGCTAAATCCAACAACCTGTGAGATCCACCAAAGCTAACAACAATGGCAAGATTCGGTCTCTTGAATTCCTCTAAAAAAACTGGGTGTAGTTTACAACCTCTCTAGATTAAAGATCAAAAAGAGTAAAAACATGCAACTAGAAGCAAAGCACCATGGAAAAGGTGTTGAATGCTATGGAGGCTAGGGTTTCTCAATTCTAGGTTAAGGATCAATCAATAAGTTTCCACCCTTCTAAAATAGGCTAAAACAACCTATTTATAACCCTAACAAAGTTCCCTGGTCATATAAGACTTGGAGTAGGTCAAAATCAATAAAAAAAATTGCAAAAAATAGAAGTTTTCCGAACTGTTCATGAGTTGGATCGATCCAACAAAATAGGTAGGATCGATACAAAACCTTTTGGACCTTGGATTGATCCAACTAAAAATGCTAGATTGATCCACTTTGTCAAAAAGTAAAAAATAATTATTTTAAAACATTTTTTACTAAATTCCAAATGTGGATCTTCTCTAGGTATATTAGGCATTCTAAACCACTTAAAGTCATATAAAAACCTAGGTTCTAGTTAACTTACCATCCTAATAAGGCGTTGTGAGGTTTGGAAGATGATTCAAGTGAGCTTTAACCTCAATCTTCGAGCAATCTTCAAGTAAACTTGATCTTGACGTACTTTGATGCTAAATGGTTTGTGAATTAAACAAAAGACCTAAACCATTACAACTCGATTTGTGTTTTGAAAACCGAAATTAGCCAACTCATGAAAATAAAACCTAGCAAAATAGACGTTGAAGAACATATGGAGAAAAGGCATATGAAAGAAAAACCCAAGGCAAAAAATGAATGCTATAAAGACCCTATTTGGGATAAGTATCAAGTAGGAGATCCAACCGTCGGTCTCTTGGGGGAAGATTCGAGTAAATACAAAGAAACTACTTTAAAGGAGAAGTTTGTCAGAGTTCAAAGGTTCGAAGACAAATTTCTATAAAGAGTGCTTGATAGATGGAGATTTTGGAGTATATGTATTAGAGATATGATCAATGAATTCAAATAAGAGATAAAAAGGAATCCCGAAAAATTCGGCAATGTGTGGGAGTAATGAAATGAAATCAAACCTAGATAAGGAATCCTAAAAAAATCTGGTAACGCATTAGAGTAATGAAACAAACACAAAATTAGATTAGAAGGAATCCTGAAAAATCCGGTAACGCGCAGGAGTAATGAAATAAAGACAAAACTTTAGAAGGAAAAGTATGGTAATGCGTGGGAGTAATGTAATGAAGACAAAATTGGATAAAGAGTCCTAAAAAATCCTGTAATGAATTGGAATAATGAAACTAAGACAAAATTTTATAAGAAGGTGTCCCGAAAAATCGGATAACGTATTGGAGTAATGAAATGAGGACAAAATTTGAAGAAAATATATTGCCTTAATTTTAAAGATTTGAATTTTTGGAAAGATAGGGGAAAAAACACATAATGGAAAGGCTAAAGTGGAAATTTCATTAATTATCCAAAAAAAAAAAAGTGGAATTTCACATCTAGATTTATAAAATTAAATTAAATTTGAAAAAGAAAAAAAAAAAGAAAAAACCCAAACACATCCACACAATATGTAACAGAGAATAGTGTTCTCGAATGTTGTTTTACCATATCTACAAACGGCAATCTCTGATGAAGCACTACCGCATCAAAATCAATTTTTCCATGTAACAATCTATATTTTTCAATAGATTGAGGATAGAGGTGAGAAACGGGCCGAGCTGAGCCAAGATAGGCTTTTTTCAGGCCAATTTCAAGCTAGTCGAAAATTCCCTATTTTTTGTCCAAAAAATATATCCATAGGTCCAATGACGTAAATATTGGAAACCTGTATCCATTGATGTAATATTTTAAACACTCAGGTCCGTTGTCGTAAAATTCCCTACAGAAAAATATTCTGGAAAGATTTATTTTCCATCCTTTAATTTATTAGGGCAAATTGCACCAATAAACCCATATTTTCGCAATATTACATGAACGAACCCCATCCAAAATTATTTACGCCAACGAACTTATCACTGTTTTTTGGACTATATTGCCCCTCCAAAGTAAATTTTTTTTTTTACTTTATTTAAATTTTTGTACATAATCCCCAAGTTTATATGTAATCCCCATATATAGGTATAATCCCCAATTCCCAACATAAATAATATTCTCAAAATTATTACAAAATCCCCATTACCCCATTTTTGCAAGAATTTCCAAAATTGCTTAGAATCCCCAATCCCCAACATATGTGTCATGTCACATCATCATTTAATACATGTCCCCCAATCCTCCAACATATATTTGTCATGTCACATTATCATTTAATACATTTCAATCAAAGCCTCCTACTTAATTTCTTAATATAAATTTGATAAAATATAATCCTCACAATTACACAGAATCCCCAATCCCCACGTAACAACATAATTCCCAACTACACACATAATTCTCAACCCCCAACTTTATGTATTGTCACATTATGTCTCTTACATATCACTTCACTTCTAAACCCATCACATCAATGAAAATTATTTGTTTAATTTAACAAATATTTTAATGTTTTAATATTAAGATTTATAAGAACATAAGAAAGTTCTCTATGAAAAAATAAAAAATTCTTTATTTAATATTTTAATATTTATAAGAAAATAAAAAATAAAAATCATTATAAGTAGATAAAAATTTCTCTATTTAACATTTAATATTTATAAGAAAAATTAAAAATTAAAAAAAAAAGATTTGATGTGACATTTAAATTGAATTTTTTTTTATTATTTTTTTAAAAAAAGTATACTTTTGACGGTTTGACCATTAGATTGGTATTAGTGTAGTTATTTAGTTTATCTAAGGGCATTTTTGTCAAAAAATATTGGTATAAATATTTTTGGATGAAGTTCGATAACTTAATATTGAAAAAACTTAAGTTTATTGGAGTAAATTGCCCAATGTATTAGAATACACTTTCATTCTTGAACTAGTACTATACGTGGGAATGATACATATATGATGCATGGAAACATGAAGCACTAAGTTTAAAAAGGCATTAAGTTTTATTTTTAAGCTTAAAGATGGATTAATTACAAAAATTCTACTTTAAGTTTAGTAGGCATTAAGTTTTTCTTGTGGGTACATCAATTCCTAGAAGTTTTGTTTTAGCACACATTTCCATCCAACAATTCAACACTACCCAATAAAAAACATCCAGTCCCACAAACCAAGCCCCCATTACCGTTCAATATTAAACAGAATCCAGCCAAATCAATCAATTTGTAGCCCAAACTCCATTAAAATCCAATCAAATTTTGAATTTGGGCGCTTTAACCATTCAGCCAAGTCATGATTTTGGATTGCATTATTGGATTTTGGCAATATATTTGATGTAAAGTTGTGGGTTTGTATGGAATTTGGTATATTTTTTATATGGTCTGTTATTCTTTATGTGAGTATCTTCAAAGTAATGCAATTTAGCACCAAATTACATTAATGTCAAATTTTGACACTTATGTGCTTCAATGCATTAATGCTATATCTTGGCATCTCTCAAGTCCCATCTTTTTTAAGAGAAAACAAAATTTGGTATAAATGGCAAGTGCTATTTGCCATTGCCAAAATTTGGCACCCTATTAGAACAACTTACTCGGATGTCAATACCAAATTTTGACAATAGCACTTTATATAGCATCCCATTGGAGATGCTCTTAGATTTCAGTGTTGAATTTTGTTAAGGTATTTAATTTAAAAATATTGGGTTCGGAATATTTTCTTTTTCTTTGATGAACCTTTTTTCTTTTTCTTTTTTTCCCTTCTTTTCTTGTCCTCTCAACTACTAGTTTTTCCATTAATGTGCTTAGGTTCTCTTTATCTTCTTGATTTGCAATTGGGTGTTGAATTGACTCGGATTAAAAGAGCATAATGCTCTCCAGGTTTTTTCTTTGAAGTTTTTGATATTCTATGTGATGTTATCTGCACTGCCCATCAGGTTATAATTTTCATTTTTTTTAGGTCAGTTTAGTTCAAGTTTAAGAGCCTATGAGTTCTATGTTGATGTTTTTGGTTCAGTGGCTTACTGTTGAGTTGGTTTTAAGTTTTTGACAGAGTGATCTACGACCACCCTCATTGATTTATTGAACTTATCTTTATCGAAAAGTGTTACCAGTGCATTTTGTTTATTGAATTGGAAAAAAGGGTTATTGCTTTAAAAGAACTCCTTGTTCCTATTTTGGTTTAAGGGAAAATTATTCATACCCCCTTAGATATTGAATTCCATACCAATAGGCCCAGAACAGCATAATGTTTACCCAAAAATCCCTCAGGAATTTTCTAAATTCTATTTTATTTATTTAATGGTAAATTTTCCCTTCTTATTGATTTTAAGGAGAGTTTAATTACCTTTTAAATGGTGTAATTGTATTGCTGACATTATGGTAAGTTTTAGAGATTTATTTCAATTTAAATTTTGATTTATAAAAGAGATATATCCATTTTTTCAAATTAGTTTTTTCTTTGGTTGGATTAACGTGCAAAGAACATTGAAAACACTAGCATGCTGCAGCACATATGTTTATGTGGATATCACGGCTGCCATATCAATTCCAGAGTTTACCAATAACCCGTTAGGTGCTGCTTCTTCTAGCAAATGGTGTCAGTTTGATAACTGATTCATTGAAAATCTTTTCTTGAGTTGTTTTGTTTCATTTTTCTCTTTCACAAGGTATGATTTCCCTTTATTTCTCTTCATTTTTTTATACATTGTTTTGAAATAACTAAATAAGTTTTAGTTCTCATTTTCATTCTCATTCTTTGACTTTTTTATAGCAGACCCACACGTTGCAAATATGAATTTATATGTCTTTAAACAAATAAGTAAATTTACCAATATATATAAACTAGAAAAAATATTAAATTTATGCATTGCAGTAATTATTGAAATTTAATGCAACTTTAAGGTATATTTATCTTCTTACATAATGAAGGATTCTCTGATATCTTTAATTTTTCCTCTCACATTCTCCCAGTACAAGTTTTCTTTTTTTAATTGTTTCAATGAAATTTACTTGTTGTAGTTTTAAATGCAACTTTATGCATCATAGGCATGCATGTCCTTACACAATGAAGGAACCTATTTGAAAATTTAAATTTACCTGTTTTAAAATATATGCCAATATACGTATCCCCCATTTGTATACAAGTTAGGTAAATTTACTTATGTTGAAAATCATGTTATACACATATGATATAATTTATATAAATTTACCCATTTGAAAATAATCAAAATATACGACAATTTATGCATATAGGCATATGTATACAAGTTAGTTATATTTACAAGGTTTATATATTAACAAAAGTGTTGAATTTACCTATTTACAAGTGGCAATGGCTGCTAATTTGTCAAAATCAAAATCTCTAATTTATGGAGTTTTTTTCCATAATAGTTATTGTATAATTGTATATGAATGCTAAATATGGTTATTGGGAACATTAAAGGAAGACAAATTTTGGTAAATTTTGAAAATAGGGTTGAATGGAACTTTTCCATTGGGGTTGAATGCAACTTCCCATTATTGGTGAAAACAAATTTTTGTAAATTTTGAAATCTACCTATAATAAAAAAAAGTACAATTCCGTTAAAATCTAAATATTTTGTATTTATTAAAAATTTATTTTTTTAGTAGGGACTTTTGGATATAACATCCTTTCACTACGGGTTATTATTGGTTAAAACCCCTTTGTTTAATTGATAGATTTGTAATTTTCACAATACTTTACGCATATTTATGATACACACATACATCCGCTCCTTTTTACTAGTAAAAGTTAATTAGAAGATAAAAAAGGTCGACCACAGTGGGAGTCGAACCCACGACCTTCTGATCCGAAGTCAGACGCGCTAATCCACTGCGCTATGCGGTCCTCTTTGTTAACTATTGAATCATTATTATGTTCTTACTTAAATAGAACTTTCCCTATGCAGTTACTTCTGAGCATTGTTTCTCTTGAGAAGTTCTCCTTTGAATGCCAGAGGTTCTCAAAATACTGTTTCATTTCAATTTGCACGAGAGATTTTAATCTGTTGGATTTGAATTTTCAAAACTTAATTAAACTTCCTTTACATACATTTTTAGTAATAAAAATTATTCCTTTTTTCCATTATACTTCATACAGAAATTAATATTGTTACTTAAAGATGGAAATTATTATTTAAAATAAAAATAAAAAATGAATGGTTTTGTGATGATAAATGAAGGGCCTGCATGAGATGAACGGGACTGATATACCCTAGCAATTTTGTGAAAAATGGCACCTCAAAAATAAAAGATACGGTGAAAATTTAGAAAGTTAGGGCATAAATAAGCTTGAGTCAATGGCTCTTAAAGTTAATCATGCCTCCTTTTCTCACAAGTTTGTTTCCTCAAAATACCCAAAGGCAAAGATTAGCATGAGAGAAAGCCACTTCACTTCAATCATTTTGACATTTAAGGCAGACTAGAATTGTTATCAAAGGAACATCTTCCCCTCTTAATGCATGCATGTTTGTCAATGTCATTTAGAGGATATACTTTCCTATACACTCAAATTAAACAAAGGAGAGGGCAAAGCTTCCTAAAGATCTACTTTTCCAATACACTCAAATGCTCAAGTGTTATACAAAACAAAAGTTTATGCTCCTTTAAATTAGTTCCTCTTCATTCAAACACTTCTGCAGGCAACTTCATAATTGATGTCTGCAGCAATAATGTGAGAGAAATTGAGAAATATGAGTTGTCTTTAGAATTTTGTTTTCAGTAAAAAAATGTACAACACTAAATAATTGAATCATACTCAGCAGCCACCTCCGTGTCTGAACATAGGTCTGTTCTTCATTCTCCACTATCAATCAGGTAGTTTAATTTGTCGGTTTTTACTTTCCAATCCTCTCAGGTCTTTCAACTTATTGTAGGTTATGTCTGTTAACTTCGTTCCCAAGCTTTGATGGATGTATTACGTGGTAAGAGCATCGGGGAGATTGGTTGGTGCTCCAAGAACTTTACCACCAACATCAGGAAAGGATTCATAACCGGGCAACGGACTGACTTTTCCATCTCCACTCACCTGAATTGGATATAGCATCAAGTGTCCCATCATCTCCTTGTTCTCCTCTGCCACATATGCTTCCCAGTTATGTTTCGCAAGTTTATTCACACGCTTAACACATTCAAGGGCCTGTGGCTCGCGGAAAGAATCCTCAAGGATGCCAAGGTGCTCAACCCAAAGAGACGTTCGATAACCATATACCTGTAATTAACAAGGTGTTGTGATAAATAAATACAGAGACGTATATGCACATGTTTAGATCAGAAACAATGCTAGTGTCACATAATTATTGTCCATAAACTTGGTACATGGACACTTATAGATCAGTGAACCACCTTTGTTAGACTCTTGTTTATCAAACAAAGCCACTCACAGATAATGGTATGGCATTATGGGACTTGTCTTCTAAAAATCGAAAAAAATTTAAAGCAATTGACCTACTAAATGAGACTATAAGATGATGGAAATCAATTCTTTTTTAGATGCTTACATGGCAATACCTTTCAGAGTTTCAGTCACTTGAGGACCCTTGAGAGAATTCAATGTTGGGGAGCCAGATTTGGCATTGGAACTTTCCATTTCATTTTTGCACAGCAGTTATTCAGCTCCACCATGGAGTATTGACTATGGATTTACCTTCATAAAGTTTCTAAGTAGAATAAAATAACATCATTATGCTTAATGAGGCTTTGCTTTGACACATGGTTTTGAACTTTTGATCCATACGGTGCAATATTGTTATATCTACAATATCTGCAGATCTAATGTTGTTCAACCCAGCTCAGCAAAGCTTTAGTAAATCCCCAATACTTGGGGTTGACTACAAGAACTATCTTTTGCCATTCATTCTACCTAGTGCCAACAATACTCTTTGTTTATACCACCTTGTCTTGAATTATAATTATTCAAAGTTCATAAATTATGTCAGATTTTGACACTCATACCTAAACAGCTGAAACATTACGTTTTTGGGATGTCTTAAAAACTGCAAAATTCATAAAAAGGGGGGATTTACCAAAATATTTATTGGTAAGTACAAATAAGCAGCCCCCCTGCAGTCTGCGAAAAGAAAAACATATTCTTGTGAAAATATATTCAAAGGAGCATTAACATTGACCCTGCCTAGAGAGACATAATTGAAGCAGCTAGCCTGATTTAATATTTTCCTAACCAACCCCTAAACCTTAAATACTGTTCAATGGAACTAAGGTCAACATTGTTGGAAATATTGTAATTCACAATTTTTAGTATTTTGAGTTCTTTAAGAAAAATCTAGAAAGGTGTAGAAATGTCTCTTGAGAATAGTAGAATATTTTGTAAATCTAGGAGTTCAATGTAGAACATAAAGGAACTAGAATTATGTGAGTGTCATTAATGATGACAAATTTATAAAAGTAGGTGTAGAATAAATTTTGTGGTATAATCAAGTGCAAACAAAAAGTTATTAAAGAGAAGAAAATCAAGGTCGAGCAACATTTTGCAAGTTTTCCTATCATTCTAGGGAGCACCATATGGCCCTATGGCCGTACACCCACATCCATCTCTACATCTCCATATTTTCTAATCTTGGATATACGCTCACACACATATACTTCTTATTTGTACATATAAGTTTGCGTATTATATATTTTGCTAATCATAAATTGAATAAAATTTAGAGTAAAATGCATTGACCTCCCCTGAGGTTAGGCGTAATTACACGAACCTCGCTAGAGTTTCAAAATATGCCAAACAGCCCCCTCAGGTTTGCTGCTATGTGCAAATACCTCCCCTCTGTTATACTTTCCATCAAAAAGCAACGGAAGTTGCTGACATCAGCCACTAATTTTCTCAAAATGCCCATTCTGTCTTTATTGTTGTTTGAAACTTGTAAAATGACCAAATTGACCTCAAACTTTATTAAATGACCATTAACATACAAATGGAATTAAATGTCCATACCACCCTCATTAAATTAATCAAAAGACAAATATACCCTTGATTGTAAGGGTTGGAAAAATGCCTAAGAATGCCTTTTTTTTTTTAAGCAATGAAAGAAATAAATATTAGAATATTTCCACAATAACCCATAAGTTCATCTCCTAAAGCATAACAATAAGAATACAGGGGCCTGAACATTGACTCGATTTTTCAATGAATAAAAAAGACACACAAAAAGAAACAAATAGAAATTCAAATACAAAGAATAAGAAGATCTGGTCTATAATTTCTTGTAACCCCAAAAATGACATCAAAAACTCCCAAAATCTATTGTTTTCATAATTTTTCGGTAGGCATATAATAAATCCGAAAATTACGAAAAATATAATCTTACCCGACTTTCTTGATGTCTTTAGATGCCTTAAAAGTCTTCAAAAAAAAACATTCAATATGATCGGCTTTTATAGTCCTCTAAGCCATTGATTCAAAATCTTTAAATCTCTCTTTCTTTCCTTTCTCATTTGAAGTTCCTTTGGTGGCTAGCTTTAGGATTTCCAACTTAAACTTGGATTAAATATCTTTAAGTTTCCTTAATTGCTAAGATAACCCCAAACATATAAATATATAATCTTGACCCCAAAACTTTGGGTTATGCCACTTTCCTTATCAATAATTGGTCTTTTAGCCTCTTAACTAAGCCAAATTCTAAATAAACCCATTAGTGTCATCAGATACCTCAATTCATATTAAAAAATTATTGAACCTTTAAAAATAATTAAGGTTGAAAATCCGGGGTGTTATAATTTCAGCTATGGTTTTCTGGTTCCCCCATGTATTTACATAGGTTTTTGATTTTTCCCACTTATTGGGTGCTGAGATTTTGATCGGTACTTTCAGATTGCCATGGGAAAAGATATTCTTGTTGAATGTGTATTATCGAAAGTGTACTCTTTGTGGTTGTTTGTTCATTGAAGACAAATATATAAGACTGCTGTAATTTTGTGGGAATGATTTCATGTTTTGCACAACCTTTAGCAATTAAAAACCCAAAAACAAAGAGTATCTTAAACACATTGTTGGCACTACACATGTTTAATGAAAAACAGAGCATCAATCATCAAATCAGCCAACACAATTTATATACTACTTTTTATTTAACACTGAAGAACAAAAAAAAGGCAAGTCAAAAGGCATAGAACATTGTCCAAAGGAATGTAAATTAGAAGGACAAATGGAGAATATAATTCTGTCGCAAGCGCATTTTTACAAAATGGAAACTATGAAGGCAAGCAGACTGAAGAATGGAGTGCATCATTAACGTTTTGCAAAGGGTGAAGAATCGAAGTCTGAAGGCAAGGAGACCAAAGAATCAAGAATGTAATAGGCAAGAAAAAAGTGAAAAGTGAAAAGTGAAGAAGAAAAAATCCGAAATGTTTTCAATAGGTCCATAGTTGTCGAACCTAAGGAAATTTTATTTTTGTAAAAATTGTGAATTAAGGGGGGATGTTGGAAATATTGTAATCCAAAATTTGTAGTATTTTGAGGTCTTTAAGAAAAACCTGGAAAGGTGTAAATGTCTATAAAAGAAATAGTAGAATATTTGGTAAATCTAAGAGTTGTACAAAAAAAAGGAAAAAATCTAGAATTATGTGTCATTAATGATGACAAGTTTATAAAAGGAGGTGCAGAAGAAACTTTGTGGTATAACCAAGTGTAACGAAAAATTACTATTAAGTAATAGAAGAAAATCAAGTTTGAACAGCATTTTGTAAGTCTTCTTGTCATTTTAGGGGAGCTCTATACGGCCCCATGACCATATACCTCCATCCATCTCTATATCTCTATATTTTCAAATCTATCCATACACTTACACATATATACTTCTTATTAGTATATCATATATGTTTGCATATCATATATTTTGCATATCATAAATTATATTTCAGTTCATTTTACTTCCGTTGCGCAGCCCAACAAATATGTTAACCCCAGGAAGCACTAAAATTATATAAAAAAAAGTCATAATTTATGACTTTTGTCGCTTGTAGTTGGTATTGTTAGACTAACACTTGACCCAAGAGCTTAAGCTATTAGGGAATGAGTCAACGATGTATATCAAACTAAACCACTCTACCCTCCTTTATGTGTGGCTCCCTAATGCACGTGGAGAGAGAGAGAGAGAGAGAACTGACAAACAAATGGAGGTAAGAAAACGAACCCAAGACCTTACAAAAGCCAGAACTTTGTTATCATACTAGACCACCGCTTAAACCCAAAGCTTAAAATGTTCAGGAACAGGTCAACATTGTATATCAAGCTAATTTGTTTAAACTATATTTTGGTAATATTACAATATATATAATTAAAAGCACAGAACAATTTTTCTTCCTTTCATATTCTATTTGCAAGTTAAAATCTCTCTTTTACTTAAAATTAAAATGGTAGCAGAACAAATCTAATTATATTTGATATTCACATTTTACCAACAAATAAAAAAAAGAAAAAAAAAGGAAGATATTCATGTATGCTATCTCGTTGCATAGAATTTTTTATAGGATTAATTTGTAAATATACAATCATATGGACAAGTAAAGTTACATGTGTTACCATCCTCCACACCACCAAACTCAATAACTGTCTGCTCCTATACCACCACCCTTCAAGATTTGACTAAGTGGAAGAAGACCAAAAAGCTTGAAATAATATCCCCACAATTCCTGAGCCACTAGTCAATGTATAAGAAGACGGTTCATTGTCACAATCTTCACTTTGCACATCTCACACCAATTTGGCATAGTAAGGCTCCGTTTGATTGACGGGAGAAGGAAAGGAAATGGAAAATAAAACTACTTTCCTTCATTTTTTGTGTGTTTGGTTGTCACGGGAAAAAATGGGAAAGTTATGGGCCCCACCACTAACTCTTTCCTACAGGAAAATACTTACCCAAAAATGCATCCTGCATTTTTAATAGGAAAAAGCATCGCAAGAAAGTTTAGGCTTCTAATTTCCTACAACTTTCTTGTAAACCAAACTCTTTAGTTTTCCTTTCCTTTCCTTTCCTCCATTTTACTTTCTCGCAGAAATTTCCTGAGCCTAACTGTCCTCTTCATAAGATTATCTATCATTAAAATTTTCATTATGTGCTTCCATCCACACAAAAAATGCTACCCTCTTAGTGGGAAAACTCTTCATCCCCCCTCCCATACTATACAATACATTAGAAAAGGATTTTATTGAGAACATACCGTTTGCTTTCATTCTCCACATAATTTTATCCTCCTATCCTCTTTCTACCTTTGTCGAGAAGAGTTGCTGAAAAGAATCTGGAACCTCTTCCAACTCCCAGTCGGGGAGATCTCTTCCAAAAGTGACGTTCCAACCTAAACCCTCTCTCGTCCTGGTTGTCCACAACATGCCATCTGCTACCCTTATCTCCTTAGAGGTTGCAATCTTTAATATCCTTGGGAATGTTAATTTCAAAAGCCTCCCGCCACACCATGTGTCCTCCCAAAACCTGACACTTGTGCCCTCTGCCACCTTAAAGTTCACCTTTTTGCAAAAGTTTCCAATCCCTTCATTACATTCTTCCACAATCCCACCCTATGATCCCCGGCAACCTTATTGCTCCACCAATCGCCCTCCTCACACCCATACTTCCATTTTATTACTTGTCTCCACGAGGCCTCTCTCTCCATTGCAAACTGCCAAAGCCATTTTCTGCTTGGTTCATTAACACTAATGGGCGCAATCCCAACTTCCTTTTCTCCTTTGGTGTACAAATAGTCTACCAATTCTCTAGGTGAAATTTTTGCTCATCTCCCATACTTGCCCACAGGAAGTCCCTCTGAAGTTTTTCTATCCTTCTTGCCACTGACATGGATACTAAACATCATAGGTCTTGCTGACCATGGTCAAACCATTTCAATAATTCTTTCCAACTTTGTCATCAGTTGGGTTTCAACAACTGCTCATCTTTATGATCTCAATTGTAATTCCTTAGTCTAACCATTCATCTATTTCTGTAAGGTTGTTCTACAAACCTGGTTTCAAGTTTCCTACATGGAATTCAACTTCATCACCTGACAAACTAACCAGAAAGAATTGCAAAAATAAATAAAGGATACACAAAATTTGTAATGAAAAAGGTTTTGGTATATGATATGTCATAATTCTTTTCCCTTTCTTAAATATTATGCCATTTAGTTTTCTTTATGGAAAATACTAAAAGCAGATGGATTAGAGAACATCAGGATGGATAATTTACTTTCCATTGTTTGGCATTCAAGTATTTCTAAGAAGTGAGCAGAAGATCTGAAGTTTCAAACCTGGCCACGTGGATGACACTTCTTTCCTGCCCATGTATAACTTGGTTGGTAAGCACCCATCGCAATTTCAGTGTCCCTTGAACCATCCAAGGATCTCTGATTGATGTTCGCAGATCCCATGATTACATATTCATCATCAACTATCATCCCTTTAGCATGGACATAAATCATAAATCTGCGAAACTTTTGAGCTAATCCCTGTTAAAAAAGG